>LUGF01031274.1:331272-356466 GCA_001625245.1 Calycopis cecrops
TGTGAGGGGGTGAATTATTTATTTATTTATATTTCATTGCGGAGGTTCTGTAATATTCTGCAAGTGCATATTTTATATCAAACGCGATAGAATCCGTTTAAAGAATCTTAATCATGAGCAACATTCGCGTAAATATACGAAAACTATATAACTATATCTCTATTCTAACCAAATGGAAGGCACATTCCGGTTAGTGTCACATCACATTTACTGATTCTCTAGGCGTGTGGATGTCAACAGACGTTAGTAGTCAGTCACTGACGATTATGTGATGGAGGAGTTGAGATAAGAGTGGACTCCTTGCACGAGCGTAGCTGAACAAGACTCGTTTACATGCGGACGGGTTGATTTTTATGTGCCTCTGATGATGATCAGGTAGGCACTTATAGGTTCTCGGAAATAAAAATTGTTAGAATGAATTGGTTTTCAAAATTCAAAGTTTAAGGTTAAATAATTAAACATTATTAAATTGATACATTTTGGGTAATCACTACATAGTACAAAACAAAGTAGCTTTCCGCCATCTGTGTGTCTGTTTGATAAAGATATAATCTTTAAAATTACGCAACTGATTTTAATGGGGTTTTTTAATAGATAGAGTGATTCAAGAGGAATGTTTATATGTATAATATTTTTGAAGTCCGAAATCCACGTGAGTGAAGCTGCGGGCGGAAGCTAGTAATTAATATTTTATTATTTTAAATCTTAATGTGTGTAATGTGAACAGGTTGGTTTGTCATTTAGCGGGACTTATGTTGATGGACAATGTAAGATAGGAATAAATAAAAAAAAAAAATACCGGCGCAGAAAGCGCCCAGGCGGGCGCTTTCTGTGCCGGTATTTTCTTCAGAATGATCTAGTTTATAGCTAGCTCTTACTTGTTTTTATTGCCTGTAAAATATATGGCGGATTTTTAATTTCCATACTACAATTATTATAAGTAAAGGCCCAGCGTCAATGTCAATTTTGTAGAGAGTTTGACAATATTAGCGCAACTAGTGTCAGGTCTTAATTTTAATCTATGACAAGTTTAAAAATGTAAATTAAATTGTTAGCTACTTTACAAATATTAACAAACTTAATTTCTACGTCGTATTTATATTGGTATTAACTAAAATATGGTTTCATTCATAAAACATAAGAATTTGCAAACTTTTCTAATTATTTTGCCTCTCGCCACAGGCGCCGAAGCGACTCTGATATGACATCTCCCAAGTGTCATTCACGGCCTTTGCGGGGGTGCTTCTCGCGGAGTTATAGTGAAATTTCTTATTTTTCATGATTATTTAAAAATAATAAAATAAATAAAAAAGTAAACAATACAAAATTTGACATAAATATCATGTCGGAATATTAAGCCGTTCTCGAGAGAAAATGCAATTACTAAAAAATTTTACGATTTACATCAATTATTTAAAAAAAATATAAACAATACAATTTATTTATGATTAATTGAAATATAACATATATATTTTTTAAGCAGTAAATGCATGTACGGATTCATTAAGAAACTTCTTTGAACCTAGGGCTTTTTTCGCGTTTTAGCGATGTAATGCCCATAATGCCTATTTGATGTCAAACTCCCAAAATGAAATATTCATTAATAAGACCAATTTTACTGGCACGTAAATTACAAATATGTCTAGTTCGCCCAAATCGTCAAAATTTCCGTAACACCATTCTTTGCATCGATGTCACCGAATTCTCTATCGGTAAATCGACGAATGTTTTTGCTAATATCTCAGACATTCCTTCTTCTGTTAAATTTCTATTTAAGTCTTAAGATTTTCTGCGAATCGAAATGCATATTTAAGAATCTGTTTAAATGTTTATCAGTTTCTTCGTCTAGATTTAACTTTATATCATACATCTGAATAAAACTTTTGTATTTCTGGTAATAGAGGTATGAAAATTGAATACATAGTTTCACAATTAGAAAGATTTTTTGTTTGATTGTATCGATTAGTCTCCAAAACTAGAGGCTATATTTACGTATGATTGACTACTTATATCTTTGACGCCCATCTAAGTGAATACTTAATCTACTACTACTACTACTAGTCGGCTAGTAAAAAGTAATTTAAAGCTTTATCTCAACACAGAAAGGGTCAAAATGTACTTAGATGATTACCATAATGATGTGGCTTCTAGAACCGGACTAGCAGAGAGGCAACGCGGACCTGATGTATATAATCATGGGAGATCATAATATACACACTGATCATTATATTAAACTAAACTTGTAAAAGTGGCTTTCATAAAAGGGCGCGTTCGAATTTCAATTAAAGTAACAATACCCCAGCGAGCGTCTAATTTCTGACTATATCAAATTTGCTCCCTTGTTAATTTGTTTTCCCGTTAACAGGTTCTGACTAAGGATTCTGTTACCGTGTCCGTCGACGCTGTGGTCTACTACCGCGTCCACAACGCCACAATCTCGATCGCTAACGTGGAGAACGCCCACCACTCCACCCGTCTCCTCGCCCAGACAACCCTCCGCAACACCATGGGCACCCGACCCCTGCATGAGATCCTGAGCGAGCGCGAGACCATCTCCGGCAACATGCAGATCTCTCTTGACGAGGCCACCGAAGCTTGGGGGATCAAGGTAGAACGCGTCGAAATGTAAGTACATCTTTTTATTATTTTCTGAAAATTTCAATTTTTTTCTTATCACGGCTCACGCCAGCAAATAGATGATAAAAGTCATCAAGACGCAGATGTGGACAAAAGTTACGTTTTCTTACGCTTAAGAGAGATAATGTTTTGCTATCTTTCAAGAAGCTATCTGCTACCGCCAGTGAAGTATCGGTCTCTCTCAATAACCCACGAAAAGTAAAAGCAACGCTTTTTATATTTTGTGCAATTTGAGACAGTTTTACATAGCCCAGCCAGGTGCATCACATACAGCAATGTCCTTGATGTCTGGACGCCTTTAGGCGTCGATATTCTGCATCAGGTAATATAATATACTTATTTGAAAAAAAAACACAAATTTACTCCACAAATATAGCTTCATTTTGATTTTTCTATTACTCTTATGTAAATATAGATTGAAGTGTAAATTGAGAAAATACAAAGACAACTGACATTAAATTGCTATTCAATATTACTACACTATTTTCTAGGTCAATCAAATAGCTGATAAGACTCGATCGCAATGCAAAGGCACGAACCGTATTGACTACGAACAATTCCGAGATCTGTATTATTAAAATAAATACACAAGCTCAAGTGGAGTCAGGCAACAAAATTTTACCAAGCCAAATAGTTTCTTTTTTCTTGTTTGTTTTTTTGTATAGACACAGAGATTCGATGGTAACAATGTTAGCATTTCGTTACGTCTATTTGTTTTCTGAGAAATGTATATTTACGTGACAACCAATAATGATTTGATGGTATAAATAAACAAATGAATTCCGTGTTGATTTTGTCTGTCGTATCAAAGTACTCGTGCCCTTGAGGATATAACACGACGTTACTCGGTTTGTAAAAGTGATGTTTTCAAAACCGGATACTGGGATGGAATAAAATAAACAAGTTGAATCTTCACCTGCTGCATAACCTATATACAGTGGCGGCCTTAGGGGGTGGCGAACGGGGCAATCGCCCGGGGCCTCGCTCTTGCAGGGGCCTCGCGCAACAAAAAAAAAGTAGATTTAACTATATTTGTTTTATTCAAATATTTTTACCTTGATCCTAAATTATTTATTCAAATTATAATATAGAGGTATATTTAAATAAAGTAAGTTTAACTTTATGAAACTAATTTATTAATTTAAAACATAATTGAATAAAACATTATGTAGTAGGTACACGTATATTGCGCATCGAAACACTTGAAGATCGGTTTTTTTAATGGCTTAGTACATACTCGGGTTTCATTTCGTTCAACAACACAACTTCGTCATTTTGGAATTATTTTGCTTGCAATATGAGTTACAAAGTAGTTACCTACTGTACCGAACAAATCAGTTGTTAAATTTTTTTTTTGAATATTACGTTCTTTATACTGTTTAAAGTATTGAGTGAGCTGCAACAGTGTAAATTATAATATTTGAACTATTGAGTAATTTTAAAAAGTGGAAAAAAACTATGTGAATATCTTTGACCGTTTAGGTGGACACTTGAAAATTGTTTTTGACTGTTTGTGAGAAACAAAACAACATTTACGAAATGACTTCGCATGATCGTTATGCCGACAGAAAATTTGAGTCAGGTAGTTCAAAAAGAAAACGAAACGAACAAAAGAAAGCAGTAAAAAGAAAATATATGTGGATCTTTATATAAAATATATAAAAAGTGATGATAAAGAAACCTGAAAGGCAGAAAAAATACCTTCGTATTTGGATTTTGGTTCCATAATGGGCAGTTTCAATTCATGTCAATTCAGTTTTATCTGTGCGATTTATCTGTATAGATAAACTATATAAATAAATTGTAGTTCCATACAGTCTACACGCGTTCAAATAAAACTGTGCGATCTTTCAATTTCTATCATCATGGTCTCCAGAAACGATCATGGTCGCTTTAGCGACAGTAGGACTAATTCGTGTGTTATATAAAAAAGACGAAAACGAAAAACACGTGACTTGAGGTGTAAACCATGGCTTCTGTTGAGAAATCGGCTTTCAGCCCTTGTTATTATATCAATTGAAAATGACGTAACTCATTCCTTAGATTAGGTACTGTAATTTAATTAAAGATTTTAGTCTTAAAAGCCGAAAACATCAATTTTAAAATTTATCATGTCTCTATTTGTTCAATGTTAATCACATAGTATATGACACATAATAAATATATTAAATAAACAAAAATTTTATTTATTTGTATAACTATAAAATTTCTCATTAAACATGACAAATACCCTGAACCAGACCTACTTTCGTATAGCATACTTTTCACGAGAGACATAGGGCCTCGCAAAGACTTGCCGCCCGGAGCCTCGCAATGGCTAAGGCCGCCGCTGCCTATATATCAAGATAATTACTTAGTATAAGCTTATATGTCGACACAAAATTAATTATATTTCTTTTTATAACTAAACTCTCTACCTTATACTTAACCTATATAAATCCAATTACAAATCTATGCTATGCATACAAATTAATACAAAATATTTCATTAAAATACTACTATTTAGGGTTCGTAATAAACGTAAAGAAGAATTATATCTTCGTAGTTGAGTTTCAGTTTTGAATCCTTGACCAATTATATAGGTCGTATTCAGTAATGACTTTGACTATAAAATATAAAACTAGCTGCGCTCCGCGGTTTCACCAGTTTAAGTATCAATCCCGTGGAAGTATCAAGATGAAAAATAGACGTCGGCTAATTCTCAGACCTACCCAATATGCACACAAAATTTAATGAGAATCCAGCGAGCCGAGCGAGAAGTATGGTAACTAACACTATGACACGAGAATTTTATATGATATATAGATAAGATTAACACTTAATCCGTGATTGCCAGTTACAAAAATTATCATCTCACATTTTTACAGTTGAAATGCACACTTCTTTCACGGCTGTTTTCAGCTTACGCGATTTTTAAAATGTATACTTTTTAACAGCATTAGCCAAGGGAATGTTAGGATTTCGCGTCATCGACCATTCTATACGCATGCTATAATGCTATAAGCATGCTATAAATCTATACGCTTGCTATAATGGTATACGCATGCTAACGAGTTAGCGTAGCTCCGCTTTCCAGCGCTTAGTATAGCATTTTAAGATAATTGTAAGGTTTCACTTCTATCGGGATTTGCATAGATACATAAATCAATATACTCATACCATACTCATAATATTGTTAAAGCCGAAACCTTTAAATGAATAGATTTTTAGTTTTAAACACTTTCAATGAATTATTATAGTGAAAATAATTATAATATGTGCGTAATATAATTTCATTGTTACCGAAATTTAGCTGTTGAATTAAACTTCATAATGCAACTCCCAACAATGAAATTTCACAATAATATTATTTCACTGACGAAAACTGTGCCAATGCGTATTCCAGGTGCCTCGATATTTTAAACTGGGGCATAACCTATATGTTATTGGGTTAAATTGTAATCGTACAATAATAATAAATCAATAAAGTTCATATCTACGTGACCTGACCACACCCACTAAAAGCTTTTTCTATTAATTTTTAATGGGTAGAGTAGTAGAGATAATTTAGGAGGTACCATTTTGCATGCATGCACACATGCAGCCGGCCGGCGCGAACGGAGAGGTTGATCATAAAGGGATCATAGAGAGGATTGGAAGAAGGAGAGTAACGCATCTGTATAACTCTATGCTAATGTTCCTAATCAGTCCATAAGTTGTATAACAAACAAAAAAAAATTTATTGCAAATAGCATTTATTACTTTTACAGTGTGTTAGTTTAATACACAAATATAAAACAATTAAAAATATAAAAAGCTTTTTCGAAGTGGTCTCCATTGGCTGCAGTACATTCCTTTAAACGTTGAGGCCAGTTATCAATAGAAGCACGCATTCTTTCCATGGGTAAATTCTTCACTGTCAATGGTATGAATTGTTTTAGGGACTCCAAATTATCATGGCGTTTAGGGCAAGCTGTACTCTCTAAAACTGACCATCACTGAAGTCGGATAATGCCCACGTTGCACTCTGTCAACTAATTGGGAAGATTCCTTAGAGCTTTGAGCATAAATACGTTCATTTTGTTTGTTAAAATGTTGCTCAATTGTAAAAAAATTCGCATCCGTAAATATTTTTTTTCTTTGACATCCCTTTGCGTATAGTTTCATTGGTTGTTTCGATTTTACCACTCTATTCATCTTCAATTTATCAGTTAAGAAATGACCAGTGCGTCTTTTATAGGCTGCAAGTCCTAAGTCATCTCTCAAAATACGCGACATGGTTCTCGGTGCTATCCTTATTTCCCGAGACAAAATCTTTTGCTTTCGAACAGGATTTCTTCGAATTGTTTCCCTTACTGCTTTGAGCACCTTATTCGTACGAACACTACGTAGACGGTCAGATCTTTCTCTGTCACAAACAGAGGAAGTCTCATTGTACCTATTAGTAGCCCGGTACACAAACATTTGACTAATTGTATGGAGAGTTTTAAAATTGCATTTGGCCTATGTGTAATGCAATCACAGCTTTTCTGTTTCCTTTATAACCCCGCTCCATTTTAAAATCGCAAAATATTGTACAATGTATTCGCGCCCAAATGAGAAAACAGAATGAACAATTGTATAAACATGACAGATTCGAAATTCAAATGTAATATTTTTTATAATATTTTATATAAAAAGTCAATTTTAATTTCATTTATAGCCATACCGCCATACGGGCGTCGGTGATCTTTAAAATGGCTTCGACAACTTGTTTGTCCTACTATGTACTATAAAAAAATACAAATGTATTGCTGTCTTCCGTTTTGTCTTGTATAGTTCCGCCCGCGAAACGTGACATTTAGTCTACAGATTTTTAAATAAAAATAAACAATGTTTGTTTGTTCTCATAATTTAATCTTATCTATCTCGTGAAGTGAATATCTTGTTTGAAGCGATGGCTATTCTATCGTTATACTCGATCTTGCGACTTGTGATGTATTCAATCCTGGTGATATAGAAGTAGCGGAGATGAAAAATAGTGGTGGGTCAATACCATTAGAAATGCATTGCCACACATTTTAACTACTTGACACAATATGACAAGACATTTTGACTACTCAAAATATTCTCTATCAACTCGCTGTCATGAGTAACGATATTTGTTTAACAAGCGATATATGCACCGAACTATAGAGCCATGTGTATAAGTAATATTATTTTAATATGCAGCGGTCAACGAACTGACATATTATCTGGGTCAATCGATATACAAAGTTCGTATATTTTGATTGAACTGACCCGGACACGTGATGTCAAATCTATCGAATTAGTAGCTTCGCAGGCACGATTTACCGGAGTATGGGCACATTTCCTGAGAAACAACTAAAAAAACGGGATCATTCCTCATTTTTAGAACAATTATCCTACTAATATTATAAATGTGAATTTGAGTTTGTTTGTTACGCGTTCGCACCTAAACTACTCAACCGATCACCGTGAAGCTGTGTCTACATATTCCATATTGATTACGGTAAAGTATTAAAAATTACATAGAATACTCTTTATTTAAAAAAAAATTTGAAGGGTCTAAAAAATTTGACAGCTGAAATTAGAATTCTATTGCAGTTCTATTTGAACGTAACGTTTATTGCTTTTTATTGGTGTGCTTCAACGCGAGCGAAGTCGTGGGGAAAAGCTAGTTATGAATATTGTTTTATAAATTAACTACATATAATGATCTCATATCTTCCTCAATTATTAATATTATATGACTTAGAGGTACCAAGCTTCGAAGTGCAGTATTGCTAAACATGTTTAACGATAGAAAAGTCTCAAAATCGATCGGGTCGGCTAAATTGTAGTGGGATTTATGAATTTCTAATAGCTGTCTGAAGTCGGGAAGTTGGCGGTGTTTTTACTTAGAGATTTAAAGCTTCTTTAAAAATTACACGCTTAAAATCAATAGAGCCTCTGTTTCCACCGTCAATTTTCCGACTTCAGGCAGTTTATAACAAAAATGAGCAGCAAAATGATATAGATAAAAAGGATAAAAATGATGATGATTGAGATGGTAATGAAGAAGTAACTTTTCTTTGATGATGATGATCTTTATTTGATTATGATTTAAAAATGTACATGGATCCGTCCTGAATTCAATACGTAGGATGTCCGAAAAAAATTTTCACCAGCATAAAAGAATCTTATGAAGTTAAGTAAAAAATTTTTGGCCTCGAAAGCAAATAATGTTCTAGGAACGAGCCGTACCGCCATCCAATGTAAACATTAATAGTGTGTGGACGGTTTCAAGCCAGTGCGCGCTTAACATAATGGTCGTTATAAATAACTAGGCGACTCGTGCCGCTTCTGTGCACTTGTTCTACCAAATATGCGAATAAAAATCCCATATTTTAGAAAAATGGACACTACTAAACTCAAAGTAAACTATAATCAGGAATCTTCTTCGTAGGTTGTACATTTTGATAAATATTATAATTTTGTAGAAAGATACAGGGCCAGCCGCATTGGTGCGGCACGTCCGGGGCACCTCCCCGGCTCCCCTCTTGCTCACACGACACTCGCTTAAAGTCCGTCCGACTGCTCGTTTGCCCCCTTAAAGTATATAATAATAGATGTGATTATACTAAGTGTTTTATTGACCTGTTCATATCGTGATAATGATAATATTTCATTAATTAAATTAAAATAAAATGACACCGCGGAGCGCATCTAGTAGCAAAATATGATTTCCAAATATATTATAGAGACACATCCACGCAGTTCAGGTTCTATTCAGGTTTTATTTATCTAGTGCATCGACTGCTGTATGAATGCTACGATTCTTTTGTGTACGTGACGTCATCGCCTACGCCGTAGCAGTGTGCTGTAGCACACTGCTACGGCGTAGGCGATGTAAAATATAATATTTTTCTAAGAATAGACCTGACGTTATGCTTTTCGTCCGGAATACCAGAGTGCCTAAGGCGAATGTCACCGAGACTTGGCCGCTAAGTGAGGGCCTCTAAAATAAGCTCAGCATGCTATGGTAAGGGCTAAAAAGCTGGTGTTTCTCTGCAAGATATGGTCCGCACGCACCGCAAGAGAATCAGGGTAACCGATAGAGCTCTGAGGGCCAGAAAACTAAAAAGTGCCAATTGGCAGGTTATAGCTCAGAGAACTGATAATCGCTGTGGTTCTCGATTCGCCTTCGAACCTGGTGACAGAGTGTTGGACGGCCTCCAACCCGGTGGTCCGACGAAGGTGACGGGGAGTCGCTGGATGCAAGTGGCTCGTGACTTTTGGCGATCTGGAGGAGGCTTATACCCATCAGTGTACTTCCTCCGGCTGATGGTGATGATGAGACCTGACGTATAAATAACATAAAATATAAAATGGAATTTTTATGTAACGTGTAATTCAGGGCATGGCGTACGTACACGAATTTCCCATACATTATCATGTCAAGAATATTGATTAACTAATGATAGCGTTTGAACCAGCGGACGGGTCATTGGTTGACATTGTAACTTCTTTTTATCGTTGCTGTTAATAATCATGGTGACGTCGCTTGTTCGGCTCAGTATAAAATTTAACTTAAGCTTTCTTCATGTAACTTAGTCTTCCCAATCTTCTCATTGGCGTATCTGACAATCTACATTTTCTAAATAGAAGTCATACGAATAATCGGAGCATTTTTATGACTACCGAAACATCCGAAGAAAACTTATACAGATACGTTGTCCTTCTTTCTCCTTACCCCTTAATGGACCACAGAAAACAAGCTGTTAGAAAAACGACAGCACGGCACTAACTGACTCAGTGAGGTGTTCTGGATTTTCTTTTATTTTAAAATTAATTAATGCATTCGCGTTTCATTGCATGGTTTGAAAGAATTAATGGAATTACAGTTACTGTCGCTATTTGTAGAACATATGGTAGGAATACATGGAACTTTCAAACAATAATTATGAGCCACTTTCAATATCGATGTATGTACCTGTACGTCGCCTTTGAAGTCTATAATTCATTTTGACCACTTTACTAATGAATTCTTACCCTGACACTGTATAAGTTAAGTGGACTTTAATGGTGTTTACAATTTAATGGAATGTATGTCAATGATGTTTGAAGTGTTCTGATTTAGAAAAAAATACCCTTGTCAATTGACGTCTGGTTGTAGGTTGTTTTTTTTAATAGTATAAGGGGGCAAATGTGAAGTGGGAGCCATTTTCATGACTACCGACGCCCATAGATATCCGCATAGAGGTTATACAGATACGTTGCCCTCCTTACCCTAAATTCATGTGCCACCGACTACTTACACACCACACGAAATGCGACGGCAACAACTGTCACTTAACGCCAGTATCGTGTAAGGATGAGGTACCAATTCACTTACTTCACTGGCACTAGGTACCTCTTACTAAATAAAAAAATATTATAATACAAAGTTCCAGAAAACATAAAGTTTATTTATCCTATTTATAAAAAACCGCACCAGTGTTTGATTTCATGCTCCAAAAAAAAAGATGGATTATCATGAAATTTTATGTGTTAATAGGTATAACAATAGTTCATAAAGAATATTTCAACGTTGTATTCCGATATTATTTCAAACTTACTCGAGTTAAACGGATGACTCAGCTAGTTTTCTTATGCATTACTTAATCCACTTTCATGTTTTAAAACAATAGTAGTAGAAAATAGCTAACATGAATGATTTTGAACAAATGTAATAAAGAACAGACATTAAATATTTCTACACGTTTTTGATAGTTCAAGAGAATTTAATTTTCCAATACAATTCCTATGACGTTATGACCTATATTAATCAGATATTAAGTCTATATTATAATAACTACATTAATATATCCATTAAATAGACACGTTTTCAATATGACGCGACTATTTTAAGCGTTCTATTTTCAGATTTAAATTCGTTAGTCGTGAATATGCTCGTCCTCACGTACATAATGCCATTCATTAGTGCTGTTCGCATCAGAAATTCCATTATAAACATGAGGCTATTTAAAGCAATTTATCACTGGAAATCCTCACCCGGGGACCGTAAATTATTATCATCATCTATTGCCGTCCACTGGACACAGTCCTCTTCCATAGCACGCCACTGGCCTCCATCTTCGGCTATCCTTTCCCACTTCCTGCCAACAGCTTTGCGTATTTCGTTGCATCTAGTCACGGGGCGTATACTACATTTGCCGGTACGAAATCTCTACAGTGAATAATAAGAGTAAAGAATCCTAAGAATACACCTTAGGAGTGAGGAGTATTCCCATTGCGAGTGTTCGGTCTCTTGAAATGGGTACTGCAATCACCGTCCATAGCTCAATTACATGTTCAATATTAAGTTCACTTGTAGGATTTCAAGGTGGAACAGTAGCAAAGGCTAATAAATGTGAGCACCAAAACACGTGCTGAGGATCAGTGGTTAGATTTCCTTCTTGACTATCAGTTTGGCACCTGCCATTGATACTGATATAGTTCAAATCGGGATAAAGTAATTTTCTCGAATCCTCTTTTGAAAATTGATCTGCCAATCAACGGCTTAGCGCCGTGCATCCGCGACTTACGAGAATGGACGGAGGATCTAAATTGTAATTATTTTGTTTGAAGAGTAAATGGTTGTGCAGGCATGGTTATACCTTCTTTTTATTTTTATTTATTTATAAAGGGTTTACACATAATATAGTATGCGACCATAAAGGGGCATTATCCCTTAATTTTAATTCTACTATTGAACACTATTCAGGAATGACTACAGTCCGTTATAAAAAAAATAAAGTTAAAAAAACAGGCTCTGGAAGAGGATGTATTTTTTTATATTAAAAAAAAATCTCTTTCGAGCATATTTTTAGCGAACATCTAAATGTATTTTAATTTCGAAATATTTTTCACAATTATGTTCAAAACTCCGATATATACTTAGAGATATAGATAATAAGACAGAGAATTGAATAAGAAAAGCATTTAAAATAAAATTATGTAAGTACAAGAAATTTGGTTGTGGCTATTGCATATTTGATTTAGACGTGAATTTAGGAAATGTAAATAGGCACACCATTATATCAACATTTATTACAATTCTTTATTCTTTTTTCAAACGTTTTCTTCTAATTATTATTAAAATAAATAAACGAACATATTTATATGATACATCGGATCAGCTATCCCTTCTAGCGTAATGTGACCTATAGATTATATTTATCCCGTTAAATAGGCGCTCTTCGGTTTTTCTATTATGTTTCTAAAATTTGTCAGCTGAAATTCAGCACGCCATTGTCCACTAAAGCAATCAGCTTTGTTGCCACGCCGAAAACTGATACCATTGTTGTTGAACAATAAAGCTGCAGTTTACAGAGAGCTCGTGACACCGGCAACATATTATCAAAGCAAACAGCTAGCGTGTTCTATTTATTTGTCAAAATATATTAAACTAGCCTTTTACCGCGGCTTCGCTCGCTTTGAAGCCCTTCAATATCAATGAACGTTACTTTCAAATAGAACTGCAATAGGATTCCAACATCTTTTTCTTTTTTTTTTTCACGCAGGGAAAATGCTTTTAGGCACCGTCCAACCGGCTCTGGGTGAGCCGGAAGGGTGTGTCGGACTCGGCACGGGGCCCCTACCGACAAAAAACCACTGCGAGAGCCTTCGGCCGCTATATTGGAGTACCCCGGATCTATCAGCAACAGGGCACTCCAGCGACTGGCCGGTCACAAGTAAAGGACCGGTCTTCATCACGAAAGGGGGTCGCTCCGGCTATTAAAACGACCCCGACGACGTCGTAGCCTTGTGGGGTCAGGTACCCATCCTGGAACCCCGGCTGCGAAATTAGTTTCTGCCGCAATATACCCTTCTAATTTTTATTCAATAAAAAATTCCGGTTATGTATAATACCTCTAGGAATATGTGTTTCATGATGCTTGGTCAAATAGTTTTGGCGTGAAAGCATCACAAACAAACTCACATTCACATTTATAATATTAGCTGGATATATGTTAACTTGCACTGTTAGTTTGCATACTTGTATGTTTCTGTATCTTGTATTCGGAATTTGACCCACTTCCTACTATCGGATTGAGCTGAAACTTAGTACACGTACGTAGATGACAATATATTGCAGTAACATTGTATTTGAGCTTGTACGATTTGTTTAGACTAAGACCTTACACCTAGATGAAATTTAAGGTCTAATGGAGTTTAAAGAATAAATAAAATACCAAAACCCAATCATGTGGGGACTTCTTTAATTTGTCGAATCGATGTCGATGATCGATGTTCTTGACGTCGAGTTTAGGGGCTTAGATCATTAAAAAGTAAAGGATGAAGCTGGAGGGAGGTCACCAGAGTTCTTGAGACTAGCTGGTGGCCAATGGTAGGAAGGAGAAGGAGAGCAACGCATCTATATAAGCTTTATGAATAAGTATATAGGCGTCCGTAGTCATAAAAAATACTCTGAGTTCCCGTTTGTCTACTTATACCATTAAGAAAAATATCAGAGGCGAACGGTTGATGCGTTTTGGAACCTTGTCTGGAGCGTTAGTTAACATCAGTTAGGTCGACGGTGACCGACTTATGCAACAGTGAACACAACAGTTTACAGGACATTGGTCTACAATGTGATATCTCACACTGGATGAGCTATGGAGCTGCGATGCACGTGATTCGACAGGAGATATTTAGATTTATGTAAGACTTGCCGGCACGTTCCCACTGCGTCGCAGTTAAAGTTTGCTCAATCATAACGAAATATGTCATTCCTGAATAGCACAGCTTTATGTTAGTAAAAGGAATACATGATCGTATCAGTTTTTATGATATATATTTTAATTATCTATTTTTGCTCTAAAATATGTGATGTAAGCAGTTACATATTAGGAAAATATAAAGTTAATGCGATTATATTTTGTGTTAGATAAATCTTTTTGTGCCTGTTTATAGTAATTTTACGAAATTAGAAGACACGCATTTCGAAAAATATCCCTTGTGCGTGTGTTTTCCACAGTCGTATTTCCTGAGATTTCTATGTGATATAATCTATTTTTTATTTTTGCAGAAAACTTGCTAGATAGATAAAACTTTATCTTAACTACACATCTGTTTCCTTAAAGCCTTTAAGAAGTACTCTTAAACGGCTTAAAGTTTTATGTTAGTCTCACAAATTCTCACGATTCTATAGCATTTACACCTGGATCTGTACACTTGGACGCCTACACAGTTCAGGTGTAATTATTAGTAGCATTTAAGTGCTAAGAAATGTTTAGTGCTTAAGGGGCTTTTCACTGGAAAATAAAATCTTTAGTGTCTCGTGTTACTTCAAGGACGGGTGGATATATATAATGTGAATAGGTAATGATTGCATTAGATACGTCTAAGTGTTTAGCAAGTTGGACATCTACATAACTAGAGGTTATGAAATTCGATGCCTTAATTTCATAACCAACATTACACGCTGACGTGCGTGAAAGTAGACTTCTCCACTCGTGCCAGCATTCTACTATACAATGTTGGAAACACTGACGAATTTATTTATGTTGCATCGCATCTGAATCATACTGCCACGAATAAGCAAGTACAGCTTTCTAAATTAATGTGAGTTGTGAAATTCTGGACTCCGAACAGACTTAGACCATAATATAGACTACTCGCATGTGTTTTTAATTAAAATATTGAGCATTTTTTTTATATCGCCAAGTACCTAAAAAGGCAAACCAAAAAGTTTGATCGATAATACTTTGGCCTTATATTATCAGTGTATTCTATCAGCGGTGGACTTTATCTTTTAATTCAAATGACAGCAATTTTTTCTGTACACGGTTTAGGTTTTAGGAGCTGCGTGACAACTAAATAACACAACTAACTAGGTAATAGGTGCGGTTTTCTCCGGGGCTTACGCGTTTCACTGATGTTTATGAGTTATAGAGCTAAAGTAGGAACAAATTGAATCATTCTAGATACGTATTAAATTTATATTATCGTACATACTTATATGTATGCTTAGAATGAACATTTAATGATTCTAGATAAACGGAAGTACCGTATTATATAGGTTTTAGGAAATGTGCATTTTTGTAGAAAATGCAAAAACGGCTGTGTCTTTGGGCTTAGTTAGACGTAAGATTTTTTTGGACTTCCAGAGACTAAAGAACTCATTTCTAGACATGAATTTCAGCTTCATCCTTTCAAGTGTTCCTGGGAAAAAGGCTTAACAGAAGTACCGACGGTCAAATGGACAACAGTGTCCTATTAGGGTTGCGTTTTTTCCTTTAAGGTACTTGTGACAAAATGATTAATATGTTCACCTAATATGACAGTAAGGATGTCCGCCTGCCCGTGCAACTGCAACGCGCCATGGCTGCCGAGGCCGAGGCTGCACGCGAGGCTCGCGCCAAGGTCATCGCCGCTGAGGGAGAGCAGAAGGCCTCCCGTGCCCTCCGCGAGGCCTCCGAAGTGATCGGCGACAGCCCTGCTGCTCTGCAACTGCGTTACCTTCAAGTATCTATACTAATAATATAAAGCTGAAGATACTTGTATTAAATAATATACTTTTTAAACTATTTCAACTAATACTCATCATCAGCTATATAGAGTTAATAAAACCAGTCGTATTAAATGTAATTTAAATTAATAAAAAGTGGAAATAGTATATAATTTAATACAAGTATAATATGAATTTCCATTAAGAAGTGACAATACATTCCATCTACTATATAAATGCAGTTTGCTTATTTGAAAGCACGAATCTCGGGAACTAATGGTCCAATTTGAAAAATTCTTCCAATATTATTTAGCTCATTTAGCAAGGTAGGCTATAGACTACTTTCTAAACGACTGCAGTAAAAGGACGGTGTCCGCTAGTCTAATATATATAATGTTTCCGTCTGAATTTTGGCCACGGTTATTTTATAAACAGGGCTTATTGGACGTTCAAAAGGAGCATCAAGGGTAGAACCCAATGTTTTACGTACTCTCCGTGACACGGGGTACAACATTGCCAACTTCCTGACTGTGGACAGTTTATATCAATTAAAAATTTTCAAAAACGCTTGACCCGGACCTCGAACCCGGAATCTTATCGGTTTGAGATTGTATATGCTTTCCACTTAACCAATAAGGTCTATTAGTACTAGCCTAGTGAAATCTCCAGCCTGCTGTTATCTTAACCAAACTTTCTGGATATTCTACACAGAATTCGTTGGTAGGTCTTCTGAGTCGTATCATCAGTATTGAACTTGGCTCTATTGTTTCACCTTTTCGTTTTTAATGGGATATCATTGCTTTTGGTGAAGAAATTATTCGTATTTAAAAATCATTATTATTACACCGTTTTTATATAATTATACCGATTGTTATTTGTTTAATGATAATAATAATCTTAACCAACTTTCATCGTAAATTTGTAAATTTTATGTCGTTTTCTGACCAAAATTACTAGCTGAAGACATTGACGTTTATAATATTTTATCACCTTTCAGACTCTGAACACCATCTCTGCGGAGAAGAATTCTACAATTGTATTCCCCCTTCCCATTGACCTGCTCACCTACTTCATCAAGGCTAGAGAAGAATCTTAAATCGACTATATTATCAATGTTTCAAATTCTATAAATTTTATCATATATTTATTATTATTATATTGTATAGAGAGTGTATTTTTATAGAGATGAGTATAAGGATAGTAGTATAAAACAAGTCGAAGGGATGGCCTAATAAGTTAAACCAAATTATTAAAACTATGAAATTATACTTCTTAAAATACCTTGTACCTAGGTAGGTACAAGGTAAAAAAAAAAATACCTTGTACCTAGGTAGGTACAAGGTATTTTAAGAAGTAAAGTTCAGGTGAACCTGAACAAACCTGAACAAACCTGAACAAATTTAACTTTCTAGAGCTTATAGGATAACACTCAATATTTTAGTCTAAGCATATACATGCCCATGTATTTGTTTCTATAATAATCTAAGATCAATTGGACTCAAGTAATAATATTTTCAATGAATTTTTATCTCAAATGTACCGTTGTATTTTTATTCAGTTCTATAACTATGCTTAAAATGATTTTTTTTCAATGGCCATAGAGTGAGTAACAGAGCCGGAATCTGAATGGTTACCTTAATAAGTTGGCAAATACAATAGTAGAATTTCTTTTAGGCATAGTCTTGTCTGCTTGTAGTACATCTCTTTAGATCTGTCGTTATATAGACAGTTACATGTTGTGCTTATTCAATCTAAATGTTAATTATATTAGTTAGTGAAACCAGTTGGACTCTGGTCGTGTTTAGCCACTTTTAAATATCTGAATGTTAAATTATATCAATATCAATATTAGTAGCGATGATGGAAATGTATGCAGCATGTATTTAAAAAATATATGGGTACGGCTAGACGAAGAGCTTAGATATTATCAATAGGAATATAGATATTTATGTAATGTCACTAGAAACAACAAAAATAAAAAGATAACAAAAAAAATTAAAATTTGATGCACATTTCTCGACATGAGCCAGCGAGAAATGTGTAACAAGTTGCAAACACAAAAAAAAAACAAAAAAAAATAGTATAGAGATTTATTTCAGTTTGATAAAACAAAAACACAAAAAAAAAATCAGTAGTATAGAGATTTATTTCAGATCGATAAAACAAAAACACAAAAAAAGTAGTGTAGCAATTTTTTCTGATCGATAAAGCAAAAACACAAAAAAAACAGTAGTATAGCGATTTTTTTTTAGTTCTAAATAGTCTCTTCATATAATAATAACGTAAATTCAACTTAATGTGTATTAATATTAACTAATTATTAATCTCTACATAGTCACAATATACTCGTATATTTAGCGTTTGGAAATAAGGCGTGTAACCAATTGAATAAGTAATATGATATAAAATTAAATCATAAGATGCCCGGTTCGCTGAGATAAACCTGCGTGTAGCACCTGATGCCTGGCGGTCGGTTTTATTTGGTATGGAAATACTTTGCGTAAAGATTAAATATTAGTTGTTAATCGCGTTTATGGGGTAAACAGCACAAACTGCTGTCGAACGTCTGATAATAATGATGAAATGTGATAATGGATAACCAAATTGTAAAGAAATCGCGGGATATATTGTTGATGGTAAACTTGTCTAGGCGAATAACAACTGATAGAAGGGCTTCTGAAAAGCGCCCACTATAAATAGAAGATAAATTACATGTTTAATCCAATAAAAAACCAAAAAAAAAGAAAATAATGCCTGTGTTAAGTATGAAACAAAAAAAATAGTTATATTTGTCTATATTGTGTACTGTGGGTAACACTATATTTCTAAGTGTGGGATTCTAAACATAGACACTATTTAACTTTAGGGTATCCTTTATTCCTATATTTGTTTAAGTCATTTAATCTTATATGTAATCGGAAATATCAGATGTATCTTATATATGGGTATATTGATGGTAGGTACAGTAGTCTGTGATACGTTTTCAGGGACAGTAAAAAGATGTTTATCTTATATACCATTCACATGAAAGAACACGTATTTCTACTGTGGGTTTGATCAAAAACCGAGAAATTGTTCATGAAAACGCACCCAGAAATAGAAAATATAATCGTTGTCTACAATTTTAATCACTTGGATCGTAGTTTTCGCTTTGATGTTATGCTTTTTAATGTTTAATCAATTTATTGATGTTTAGTTTTAAGAGCATTTATCGCATGATTTAATCAATTAATTAAATATTTTACTCATTCGAAAAATTTAAAAAAAAATTAGATGTTTATTGTATTACGTATAAGACAAAAATATTTAATGTAATGTAATTTATCCGAAAATACTATTAGTAGAATTGTACCTGCCAATTTAATTACGATATGGTGACGAATTTAATTTAAACCTGCCGAATATTTATCAACAATTTAATAGAGCATAATATTAAGGACATTTTAATCTTATTAGCATATTTAATCAGAATAAATTGTATATTAGGTAGGTATTGTTGTAGCTAGTAGCTTAATCTGTGATACGTTTTCAGGGACAGTAGATAATACTTTATCTTATATGCCATACATTTAAAATCACATATTACTACTGACGTTAGTTGGCAAACAAAAGCATGAAATTGTTCATGAAAACGCACCCAGAAATAGAAAATGTTATTGTCGTTGTCTACAATTTTAATCACGTTGACCGTAGTTTTGATTCAATGTCTTGATGTTATATCAATATATTATTATCAATGTTTAGTTTTAAGCGCATATATTACATGATTAAAACAAAATTCATATCCAAATCATCTTATGTTTCTTTAGCAATGCTATATTGTTTATTAATCAAACAAAATTTAATAAGTACGAAGAGATTATTTTTAAATTTTCAATCCCTTATCATTTATTCATGTCATTAAACAAAAAAAATATAAAAAGAAAGAAAAATAAAATAAAAAAAATGTGAAATTTAATATTAGAGATATATTATATAATTATTATGTACTATTTTTTTAGAGGAGGAACGAGGGAAATCGTTAATATTTACCAATATATGTCTATTTAGTCGTCTTGCATTTTAATCTTTTAGATTGGATGTTTTCCGAATTGTATTGATGTGAATATAATCTATATTGATGTGATTCTTGTTTTATTTAATACAAATCTACTCTAATAAATCTCTGTGCTACGTATTCTACCCCTAGACGTATGAAATGATTCTCACGAAAATTTCAAGTAAAGTGTTTTATGCTGTTTTACTACATTTTTTTATATAATATAAGGGAATAAACGAGTAATCAGCCATTTTGTACATATAGAGTTCATATATATCCGCATAGAGGTCATACAGTTGCGTTACCTTCCTTCCTCCTTCTCCTCCTTCCATGGGCCACTGGCAACTTACACACCGCATTAAGCGCGACAGTTGTCACTTTACGCCGGTTTCGTGTAGTTCCCTAATGAAAGAGTTTATTTCATAGTCTGGCTTTGTCTATGCGTGCCTGAACAAATACATTCAATAGAACACCAATAAACAACTACACAGTCTATTTCCCGCCAGAATAATGTGCATAAAAACGATATAATATTATGTGGTATATTACTAAAATGGTAATGGTTTACTTGGCTAAAAACATTTTTGTAACATCACGAGTCGAAAACCTATCTCCTAGTCTAATATCGTATTTCTATACACATAATAAAGCTAAAGAATGACTGTACATGAAACTATTAAAAAAAAACTGGCCCCGTGCGAGTCGGGCTAATACACCAGTAACGTACCAACGAGAAGCATGAGAAATGAGGTGAACCACACAACCAACGATTAGCTTGTTTTTTATTAAGCTTCAATGTATAAAAGCTAATCAACTTAAATGAGTTAACAAACTTATATTTGCGTAGTTTCCTGTCAATCTATGCAAGCACTCACACATTTTGTATGAAACGAACTATACATATAAATTGGAAATGTTTTATTCAGTGATACATATTTTGTTAATCGGGCTTGGCCCACCACTCGTTCTCGCCGCTGTGACTCCGGTGTCGCCAGGATCAACATCGGCAACTACAACGACCCTTTGATATGGTCTCAGGGAGACCGAAGGAGAAGCTAAAACTTTCTTGGGAACCGTAACGAATTTAATCAAAAAAAAATAACGAGAAAACGGAAAAAATCAAATTTCCCTCCCCAGTCAAAGAGGAGGGGGCTTAGAATTATATAAAAGCGAAATGTCACTCTCTCAGCACGGGATAAAGCGAAATACGACCTGATTTCGTAAAATCGCGGCCTAGGTAGCGCAGGCTTCAATACGAGGTGTATTGTAGCCTGTGCTTCTGCTATGTAGCAAGCTTACATCCATAATATTAAACATATGAATAAACTAGCAGTGCCCCGCGGTTTCACCCGCGTTTAATTTCTAGGAAATCTATATAAATTTCAACACCCTATTTCACCCCCTTAGGGGTTGAATTTCTAAAAATCCTGCCTACGTCGTAACATCTACCTGCGTGCCAAATTTCAGCTTGATCCGTCCAGTGGTTTGGGCTGTGCGTTGATAGCTGGCTATGTCACGTTTGAGTTTTATATATATATAGATTATATATATAGATTTTATTCTACACATTAATATTAGTTGTAAGATATCTGGTATTTCACTAAAATTATACCTGGATGCTATTGGTTACTTCTGATATCTATGGTTTATTTAATATTTAGAATGTGGTGTGTATTTAAGTAATGGTGGGGAGGACGAAGTAGGACAACGCATCTGTACAATCTCTATGCGGATATGGGGTCTATGGGCGTCGGTAGTCATGAAAATGGCTCCAATTTCTCGTTTGCCCCCTTATAATATATAAAAAAGAAATTCTATGTATAGACATACGATTCGTTTTATAAATGAAGACACCAAGCTGATTTCTCTAAGTTGATAAGGGCTTATTATATTTTTAACGTATAGATTTTTAACGTATGTACAATGGCACTCAGGGGATTGAATTTGGAGGACCCTGTATTGGATCCAGCGACAGCCTGGCCTTTTCACCGAGGCCAGCCTGTCGCTGGAGGGATCCTGTTGCTTGTAGATCTGGGGCCCTCCAATTATAGCGGCTGAAGGAACTCGCAGGGGTTTAGTGAGTAGGGGCAACCCGATTGCCGAGCCCGACAACCAGCACCCAAAACCGAAACGAAGAACAAATAGCTACAACATAGTCGTATTTCAGAACTGCGCTGTGTGCACAAAAAGTAATTTTCCTTCATACTTAAACGGGCTACGAGTATTGAATTTGCACAAAAACTTGCACCTACACAATTTCAATTCTCCGCGTTCATTGTTTTCATATCAAGCAAGATCTTGACACAAATGAAAGCTCATAACATGGTTTCATTGTTTCATAAAATGCAAATAACACAAAAACAAGTTATCCACTTCCCTATTATGTTCCTCAACTTTTCCTCGTTACGCGTCATTAATGTCTAAATCAAAATATTCCGATGCACGTAGCGATCTGCTCAGCTGTCGGCGAGCAAAATTTCCAACGTACAATGTCGAAGCGGCGAATTAATGTAAACTTTATTGTTCCTGTAAACAAAGGTATCTGTTTACGTTGAGGCAACTAAAGTTTATTGCTTTTGTAAACAACAACAGCTGGCTTCATTGGGGATAACTATTTTACATTTTTAATAAAACTCATGAGAAATGGATCTATCTCATAAGTTACTTACCAGCTATGCCCCTAAAATAAATTTCAGAGATGCATGGTTCTCTTGGGATACATTCCAAGAGAGCCATGCATTCTTTATACCCTACAAACTGGGCAGGGATTTTGTGACATAATAATATATTATTCAAAATTCGTTCATCTACATCTTCTGTTAACTTTATGCTAAGGGTCACATAAACGGACGAACAGAAAAAACCGAAAACTGTTTGAATGTGTTCAATTTATCGATTCTCAGCAATCAATTTTTTTCGCCCTCTTAAGTTTTAATATATTATATTTATTTGTATAGACAGATTTACAAGACCGTTTTACATCTTTGCGAAAAGTTATGAATGTAATTAAAATGACCCTTAGATTATGTCTGGCTATATATTCTTTATTAACTACATTATATTATATCACAATTTTTATAAAAGCTTTCAACACTTACTACCTAAGTCCTAAACTATGAATTTTATGAAAAAATGATTTTTTATCGGATGTCGAGTTTATAAATATTTTGCTTAAATTTATTATATACATGAACATAATGCATAGTTTTTAAAATGCCAGCACTCTTAAAATCTGGCCAGCATTGATACTATGTGGTGTGTGAAATCAGAAATGTAGGGTGGATCGACCACAGTCACGTATTCGTCTATATTCACAGTAGACTGGGCCGAACTAGAAGTCGTTGCTTTGCCACCGATGCAAACGGGAATATTCTTTTTTCTTATAATATTCTAGCAAGGAGGGACAACGTCGCCGAATGTAACGCCTCAGCACAGCTGTCACTTTACGCCGGCATTGTATAACCGTAGCACCACTCCTCTTAAATCTCTATCTGAAAATTTGGAAAGGAGAAATATTTCGTAGTTGGACATCATATTATATTATTTTATGCTAGCTATGAATTATCTCATACATACTGTAATCAGTAATGCATGGTCGTAAGCAAAAACGTGTCTTCCGTAGGGTTCCGTAGTCGAATGGCGAAAAACGGAACCCTTATAGATTCTTCATATCTGTCCGTCCGTATGTCACAGCCGTTTTCATCCAACCCTATTGGGCCTTCTTAGTTGAAACTTTGTAGCTTGATCTATTCTGTGGCCCGCTATTCGTATTTTGAATAAAAATAAATAAATTAAAACCACGCCAAGTGCGAGTCGGACTCGCACACCGAGGGTTCCGTAGGAACGGGAGGTATGAGTAAAAGTAATAGACGTTGAGAAAATTACACTTCCCTGCGACAAACTGACAAACTTACATATGCGGGTGCTTGCATACATTTAGTATGAAATGAACTACATGCATAAGTTGGTAATGATTTTTTCAGTGGTATACATTTTATTTACAAATTTTTAGATTTATTCCTATATGTATACTGTAAGGTCTTACTTCTTGCCAAATTTCAGAATTCTAGCTCAACGGGAAGTACCCTATAATTTTTCGAAAAAATGCGTATTCATACAAAATTTGTGCATAAATGGCTATAACTTTTTATTGCGTTTACTTAGAAGTGTGATTTTTTTTTCAAGGCATCAAGACGTAACTGACTTCCGTATTTGACAAAAATTTTAGCTTAGGTAATCCATTCACGCGTTTTAGAGAAAAAGGTCTTGACAGACGTACAGACAAGAGACAACAAAGCGACCCTATAAGAGTTCCGTTTTTTCTCTTTGCGATACGGAACCATAAAAAATAAAGGGGGGGGGGGACACTCCATACATAGAACTGAATCTAAAAATAGTTTTTTCGTCCAACCTATATGTAAGGGGTGTCTATGAATAGGTCTTTAAAAATGACATGAAGGTTACTAAATCAATTTTTCGTCAAAATCGAAAAATGAGTGCCCCCCTTCTAACTTTTAAGCGAATGAGAAATCTAAAAAATATATTATATGATGTCTCAATGGAAACTTTTAATGAAAACTGGTTTGAGCGAAATATCATTATTAGTTTTTAAGAAATAATACATTTTCAAAAAACGCAATTACTACTTTGTCATTCATACAAATGCTATGAAAAACCAAGCTATTTTGTATTCTGATAAAAAAACTCACAGAGACACCAACCTATCTTTCGTTGGTACGGAACCCTCGGTGTGCGAGTCCGACTCGCACTTGGCCTGTTTTTTTATATAGTATAAGGGGGCAAAGGAAAAGTCGCAGCCATTTTCGTGACTGCCGACGCCCATCCGCACAGAGGCTATACAAATGCGTTGACGTATATCCTCCTTCCTTCCCACATGGGCTACCGGCCACTTACACACCGCACGAATCGCGATAGCACAGCTGTCACTTCGCGCCGGTGTGGTCCAAGTGAAAGGTGAGGTACCACTATAATGTAATGTAAGTATATAACTTAATAAATCTTTTCTTTGAACCAACTAGAATAAGTGAAACATCTGCAACAT
>LUGF01031288.1:26740-43541 GCA_001625245.1 Calycopis cecrops
TCTATTTTTCATCCCGATATTTCCACGGGATCGAAAGTTACGCGGGTGCAACCGCGGGGCACAGCTAGTATTAGTATAACTTACACTTCCGCTATAGAATGATATGCGTGATAGATCTGCAGTTCTGTTTCTCACATTTTATTTTAAAGTTATAAATATTAAAATGTCACTAAAGTAACAATCAAGTACCTATAAATTTTAATTTTTATATAACACTATTGAATTGACAGTCAATCCATAAAACAATCGATTACCAGATTTATTAAACGAGTCAATCCGGCAATAAATGTTTTCAGCCGGACAACATTTTGTTGGGAATAAATCCTGGGGTCATGGGGAAATCCTGGGTTACGATAAGGTATGCTGTCGGGGGTCCTTTTTAGGGTTTATTTTTGATAGATTAAGTGACCCCCGATCTGTAAGCAGCATGGTCAAACGGCGTAGTCTACCTTATGCCAGTCGATGTTGGCGAGCAGTGGCCGGAACAGCGGCCAGCGCTTGGCGGCGAAGGCGGCCCAGCGCGGCGGCGGCACGCGAGCCCGCACCAGCCCGCGCCAGCGAGCGCACACGCGCGCGCACGCACACAGCGACAGGTCGTCCAGGTAGCGGAATATGCACAGCAGCACTGGACAGTTAAGTTAAGTTCATCGCACACATATCAACTCGGAAAAGGATCGTAACCGTACTTATAAGATCACCGAATAATTAGCGACCGCCAGTATGGTTTCCGCCGTGGACGATCAGCCGGTGATCTTCTAATTTACTTATCGCATCGTTGGGCGGAGGCAGTTGAAACCAAGGGGGAAGCATTGGCGGTTAGTTTGGATATAGCGAAGGCCTTTGATCGGGTGTGGCACAGAGCGCTCCTTTCAAAGGTTTCTTCATACGGGCTTCCTGGGAAATTATGCGATTGGATCACCAGTTTTTTGACAGATCGCAGCATCAAAGTCGTTGTCGACGGTGCATGCTCCAATCTACAACCTGTCAATGCTGGTGTTCCCCAAGGTTGTATCCTCTCTCCTACGCTGTTTCTTCTGCATATAAATGACATGCTGCAAACTAGCGGCCTTCATTGTTATGCAGATGACAGCAACGGAGACGCTTTATATACTGGCCGCTCCAATATTTCCCGGGAATATGTCACCGAGTATCGGAACAAACTTCTGTCTAAAGTCGAGGCTTTATTGTGCAAAGTCTCGAAATGGGGCCGACTAAATTTAGTCCGCTTTAACCCCCAGAAGACACAAGTTTGCGCGTTTACCGCAAAAAAGTCACCCTTTGTCGTATCTCCTCGCTTTGAAAACACTCCCCTGAAGGCCACTGCTAGCATCGGAATACTAGGAGTCAACATATCGAACAACGTTTACTTCCGCGGTCATTTGGAATCAAAGGCTAAACTTGCCTCAAAGAAGATGGGTATACTCAGTAGGGCTAAGCAGTACTTCACACCAGCCCACCGACTGCAACTCTACAAGGCGCAGATCCGCCCGCATATGGAGTACTGCTCCCACCTTTGGGCAAGGGCCCCGAAATATCAGCTAGATCCATTTGACCGTATTCAACGTAGAGCGACTCGAATCGTTGATGACCCTGTTATTTCCGGGCAGCTCGATCCTTTGGCTCTACGGAGAGATGTCGGTTCCCTCTGCATCTTTTACCGTATTTTCAATGGGGAGTGTTCCGAGGAATTGTTCGGCTTAATACCAGCAGCTGAGTTCCATCATAGGACATCGCGACAGAACTCAAAGTTCCATGCCCACCATCTCGATATTCCTAAATGTAGTACTGTGCGGTATAAACGCCATTTTTTACCGCGTACAACAGTACTATGGAACCAGCTGCCTTCTTCGGTATTTCCGATCCGATACGACTTAGGGATCTTCAAGAAAAGAGCATTCCTCTTCCTTAAAGGCCGGCAACGCGTCTGCAAGACACCTAGTTTTGCGGATGTCTATGGGCGGTGGTAGTCACTAAACACCTGCTCGTTTATATACCATAAAAAAAAACCTCAGTCCAGTATTACGCCGCTTACGGCGAGCCGTAAACTAGGCATCGGCCGGGCGTCAACCAGGTGTCAACGAGGCGTCACCGAGGCGTCACCGAGGCGGCGCCCATACGGTTATGTTACGTTCATACGTAACGTAAGCGTATCGGCTCCGTCGTGGCCGAAGGCTAAGCAAAAGGTGATACGGTTACGTTCCCTTTCCGGATTGTTATGTGTGAGGTGATCATTACACTGCCATCTCTGAACTGAACGAATTTTTATTTTATTTCACCACAAAGGTACATGATATGTAAAAATACATGCTTAATATTTTTAGATTCTAATGGGTGTCCCAAAACTAACGCAAAATTTGAATTAGGCAAACAGAAAACACAGTTTTTAGCCCATAGTTATTATAAATGTATAGTTTAATTGTTTTATTTTTCTTTGGATCTTAAAGTACTAGAGTAGGGTTATTTATGAAATAACACACCAGGCAAATAACCTCCACGGCTTTGCATCACACGCACTCGTTTGTCGACATTTTTCATAACCATTTTGCATAAATATGGCTGAATTTCGTTGATGCAGCCTTGAATTCATGAAATTATGATTTAAACATAAATGTGGATAGAGAACAGATTAAATATGTTAAGTCTTACATATACTTAGACCATAGGTTCCCAAACTTTTTCGTCTAACGCCCACTTTGAAAATCAGTTACTTCGTATCGCCCCTTTATTAGTTATTTCACCTTGATATTCAAAGACAATTATGTCGTTTCTGGCCCCTTACCGCTCCCCTCTGAGCATCTAGTGCCCGCAAGGGGGCGTTATCGCCCACTTTGGGAAAGACTGACTTAGACCAACGGGTATCATTTAAAGAACAAATGGAACAAGAGATAGACAGAAGAATTAATAACGCATGGAAAAGTAAAGAATACAAACTAGGGATCAAGACCAGGCAGTTTAACATATGTATTCTACCAGTCCTAACTTAATTATGGTTGTCAAACATGGGCACTGACACAAAAAATGCAGTTTAAATTAAGAACATGTCAAAAAAGCATGGAGAGGTGCATCTTGGGATTCAAAAGGAAAGAAAGGAAAAGAGTCAAAGACCTTAAGAAAATAACCAAGTTTGAATACATTTTAACTAAAACTAGACAACTGAAATGGCGATGGACAGGTCACGTGATGAGAGATCACAAAGAAAAATGAACAAAAACTGTAACAGAATGGATCTCACGATGTAATACCAAAAGTAAGAGAGGAAGGCAACGCAAGCGATGGTCAGATGATTTAAGAAGAGTTGCAGGACCTCTTTGGATGAAACTCACTAGGGACAGGAATAAATGGAAGGGGCTGGGGGAGGCCTTTGTGTCTGCAGAACACGCTGATTAGGGAATTTATTTTAGAAAAGAAAGTTGTTGTCAGCAATAAAGGCTTTTTATGTATTTATTTTATACTTATTTCCATATCATTCAGTATATCCTGAATTTTTGTACGTACCTTCAGATGGCAGGTGTTCTACAAGCCCCGGGCCAAGATTGTCAGGTAAACGAGGAGTTGACAAAGCTTGCAGTGATAGGGCTAAACTAGGGGGTTGAGGAGGTGGTCCTTGTCCGGCCAAGTCTTCTATCCCCTCTTGAGGGGCAGAGGAAGTCGCCGAACAACTGCCTCCACTTCCGCTACCACTTGCCCCATGACCCGAGTTACTGGCACGGCTCGCTTCATCTTCAGGGCTTGTTTCACTATCCAGTGAATTCTAAAAGAAATATTAAGAAAAACCCATATAAGTTACAAGAGTTTAGCTATCTAGACTCGAGGTGATAATTAAAAGTCGCTTTTGCCCAGCAGTGAACCTAATATAGATGTAAATAAATAATGATAAAATATGAGATGTAAATATGACATTACTTTTTTAACAATCAATTAAAAATGCTGTTTCTCTACTAAATTTTCTTAATTGTTAAATGGTGAATGGTAATATATATGTAAATAATAAATAGTCATATTCTATATTTGTCTGCTCCCACACACATTAATTTAATAGTATAGGGGGAGAAACAAGAAATGGGAACCAATAACCACAGATAAAGATTTTTATTGCCATATCTCCAGAAACTATGCAAGGAAAAAAATGTCCATAAATTACTAAATATTAAATAACCTAAAATTTTTCTTAAATGCAAAAACTACAAGACAAAAATTAAACTTTTTTCTTATAAGTAACATTTCAGTAACAGTAACATTTCAGTAACAGTAACATTTCACAACTTCAGTTTGATTATTGTCAAATATCAATTGGCATTCCATTTAATTGGAATGCAGATGTGTTGCATCTTCCTCCTTCCTCCCCCCCTATAATGTGACTGGAAATACATGAACACAATAGAAAGTGATAGTATAGGAGTATCATGTAAGGTAGCGGAGGCTCCAAAAAAGGTGAATTGAGCTGTAACACAGCATAAACCATCCTTAATAAAGGTGAGGAATTTATTTTAAAAACCTCTTCATAGTATGTGCTAAGGAATTACCAGTAGGTACATAGAATCAAGACATTTTTATTCAAAATAGAATTATAAAAATTACTTTTTTAATGTCAAAAATTATGTCTACCACCTAAGGGTATTACATTGCTCAGTGACCTTGGAGAATCTGTCACTAAGAAAGTCATTATTTTTTAGCGCCACCTATTAACATACGTACGACGTACGTCTCATAACTTCTTGCAAATTGAAAAGAATCAAAGATTAAACAAGAGTCAGATGTGCCACAATATTTTAGTTGTATTTACCTATTTTGTCCATTTTATTTTATTAACACTTATTTAGCATATTTATTACTTTGATATTGAAAAGAATTAGGATGACCTTGTGATTTTAGCAAGTTGTAGGGCTTTGCTGCATTGCAGCCGAAACAGGGCGAAACTACTAGAGATTTTCTTTGCTCAAGTGATACTGGCGTGCAAACTATACGCGGACGTCGCTAAAAGCATGTCGTTGTACGGGTCGCCAATCTGAGTAGACAGACCAGCTAGGAAGACCACAAAAGTGGTGGAAAACCACATAGCTTGGGCCTACGTTACTGTAGCTTGGGCGGCGGTATGCTTACTGGCAGGCACCCCTCCATGGCAAAAGGAATGTCAAGATCCAGGCGAAATTATACTGCTGGGAGAGGCAGCGTTGACAGTGTCAAGGAGAGATGGAAAATCGGGCTGGAAAACTCCCCATATGACATAAAAACCATTGGGGCGCCAACTAATGTACAGAATAATGTAGATAATGACTGAACACGGGTGCTTCGGTCATTACGTGCAGAAAATAGGACGAGAGACAGCTCCGGTCTGCCATTAGTATGGGGAGCCGGACGACACAAATCAACACACTCTGGCAAACTGTACTAAATGAACCACTACAAGGGTGGTCCTAGCGGTAGAATTTAGCGACCATAGTCTCTCGCTGCACAACATCGTCAGTAAGATTCTGGGCAGCGAGAGATGTTGGGATGCTTTCTTCTCCTTCTGCGCAACCATAATGCAGCAGAAAAAGTCGCAGAGAGAAAGCGAGAGGTGCGAGCTGATGCACTCCTCATCGGCAAGGACGAAGCGGCAGGCGTCGGGAACAATAGGCCCGTCAACTGCACTGAAGGTGCCGTAAGGCAAAGCCGGGGGGCCTAGTGGTGGTTTGCTCTCGATCCCTTGGCGCCCCAATAACGGCGAGATGGACGTGCCGCAGAGATTTAGTGGGTAAACCGGCAATAGGCCAGGAGTCCCACACTTCTCGGGCCTCACTCCACGGGGCCTGTTGTGTAAAGTATTCCCCTGCTTAAAAAAGTGATACCGGCGCGGCGTAGTGAGCCATGCTATTCCCCCGAAGATGCTGCAACCTTGTCGTGGTTGATGGCTTGCGTGACTTTGTGATCTTCAAGGCTATCCCGAACACAGCTACCCCTACAGGACAGTTTTGGGGGGGAGAGGCCAGAGTAAAAGCAGCTCGACTAGGGGTCCTACACCCGCCCCCTGATTCAGCAGAGGGCGGCGTGGACAGGAACGAGTGACGGATCCCCTGTAAGGGGGCATTGTATTGTTTAACGTCGTAGCAGGAATTGTTCAGAGGCAGCCGGACAGACCCCGAGTAAAAGTCTGGCCTCTTCACCGAGGCCAGCCTGTCGCGAGAGAGATCCTGTTGCTTGCAGATCCGAGACCCTCTAATTATTGCGGCTTGAATTATTGCGGCTCTAATTATTGTGTTGAGTCTGACATAGGTCTAGGGGACACCCAGCCCGAGTGCCCTAGGTACAATACGTAAATGTATTCACCTGCATAAATTTAAAAATCCAAGTAGTTTTTCCAAGTTAGTTAGAGGGTTTTTTTACGGTATATGGGGGCGAACCTGCAGTCGGAGCCATTTTCATGACTAGCGACGCCCATAGACATCCGTATAGGAACTACATAGATGCGCTGCCTTTTCCTTTCTTTCCTTCCTCCTCCTATCTCTTTCCTTTCTCTTCCCACCTCTGTATGCCACCCGCTACTTGCGAACCGCACGAAACGCGACAAGACAGCTGTCACTTCACGCCAGTCTCGTGTAAGCGAGAGGTACCTCCCCCGTCGTGCCGGCCCATTTCGGCTGCATGCAAGCATGCAGTGCGACATTGCCTCTTACTAAATTCCCTATTCTTACCAAATGGGAGACAAATTCCGGTTAGTGTTATCACATTTACTGATTCTCTAGGCGTGTGGACGTCAACAGACGTTAGTAGTCACTGACGATTATGTGATGGAGGAGTGGAGATAAGAGTGGACTCCTTGCACGAGCGATAGCTGAACAAGACTCGTTTACATGCGGACGGGTTGATTTTTATGTGCCTTTGATGATGATCAGGTAGGCACTTAAAGGTTCTCGGAAATAAAAATAGTTAGAATGAATTGGTTTTCAAAATTCAAAGCTTAAGGTTAAATATAATTAAACATTATTAATTTGATACATTTTGGGTAATCACTACATAGTATAAAACAAAGTAGCTTTCCGCCATTTGTGTGTCTGCATGATAAAGATATAAGTAATCTTTAAAATTACGCAACTGATTTTAATGGGGCTTTTTAATAGATAGAGTGATTCAAGAGGAATGTTTATATGTAGGTATAATATTTTTGAAGTCCGAAATCCACGTGGGTGAAGCTGCGGGCGGAAGCTAGTAATTAATATTTTATTATTTTAAATCTAAATGTGTGTAATGTGAACAGGTTGGTTTTTCATTTAGCGGGACTGATGTTGATGGACAATGTAAGATGGCCTGGGCGCTTTCGGCGTCGGTATATTCTTCAGAATGATCTAGTTTATAGCTTGCTTGCTTTTATTGTCTGTGAAATATATGGCGGATTTTTAATTTCCATACTACAATTATAAGTAAAGGCCCAGCGTCGATGTCAATTTTGTAGAGTATTAGTTTGACAATACTAGCGCAACTAGTGTCAGGTCTTAATTTTAATCTATGACAAGTTTAAAAATCTAAAATAAATTGTTAGCTACTTTACATTTATTTACAAACATAATTTCTACGTCGTATTTATATCGGTATTATTTAAAATATTGTTTCATTCATAAACATAAGAATTTGCAAACTTTTCTAATTTATTTTGAAGAAAAAACGCATGTACATCCACTCGCCACGAGCGCCGCAGCGACTTTGAAATGACATCTCCCAATCGTCATCAAAGGCCATTGCGGGGGTGCTTCTGGTGGGGTTATAGTGAAATTTCTTATTTTTCATGTTTATTTAAAAATAAGATAAGAAATAGAAAAAATAAACAATTCGAATTGTTAAATAACTAATCACAAGTTTTTTGACATAAATATCATGTCGGAATATTAAGCCGTTATCGAGAGAAAATGCAATATATCCAAAAAATTTACGATTTACATCAATTATTTTAAAAAAATTGGGCCTATTAAAAAAAATATAAACAATAAAATTTATTAATGATTAATTGAAATATAACATATATTTTTTTATACTATAAATACATGTACGGATTCATCAAGAAACTTCTATGAACCTAGGGCTTTTTTTGCGTTTTAGCGATGTAATGCCCTTAATAGACTTAAAAATATCTTAATTAATGTCAAACTAGCTATTAATCGTGGCTTTTCTTGCATCTGTTATGTTAATTAATTATTATTCGAATAAAAAGTACCCTATGTCCTTTCTAATGCCTCTATGAGTATGTATACAAAGTTTGATAATGATTGGTTAAGTAGTTCTGGTGTGAAATTGTACCAAACTCAAGTTCACATTTATAATATTGATAGGAATATTAATTCCCTAATAAAAAGAAAGTAACAACAACAATTTATACTCACTCTGTAATACCACCATGCAGGTAAGGGAAATGATTTGTTGAGCCTACGTTCTGAACTATAATTCAAATCTGATGGTTCATCATTCCCCGAGTCACCGTCATCTGTTTTATCGCTACAAAAGTATGAACTAGGTAGATAAGAGGGGAAATCGGGGAATAGAAATGTGTGACAAGTAACGCAAACAGGTTCTCCAAAGCTTGGTCCATAGTAACCATTGCATAGAGAGCAGCTGGAGTTCTGAAAACATAAATGAAGTAATATATTTCCTATTTTAGACTGCCTGCATGAATGTAAATTTGAGTAGATTATAATTTACATTGAATTCGAATTCCAGTGGTGGCTCAATAGGAGTACCGGGTGGTAATTTATCACCACTTTCTTCCAATCTCTTTATAAACTGAAAAAACTCTGGACCAACAACAGACATTTTAAAACTATCATTAGTTCTTCTTTTTATATTTACTATATCACTTAGTAAACACTAAACATATGAAATCAGATAGGGACTGTTTTATTTGCTCATCGCATAACAATTGTTCAGGATAGAAAGCTTTAATTCTTATAATTCTTGATATTTCTATTCTGCACTTTTTTATTTGTCAAAACTCAAGATAATCCGTCTCAATTCAACTGTCAAAATATTTTTTTACAGACAGTGCAATTATTTTTTGTGATGTGCGATCGCTTTATTATTTTATCGAATTCAGATCAAACTAAACTTTATTGGTAATTCACACAGTCGTGAGATTTAGACTACCTATGAATAGAAGTGCTATTTTTTTAATTATTGCATTGATAATATTGATCACACCAGTTCAATAACCTTCTATCAACAAATAAAGTAGAGGCAATCCAACATTCCAACACTAAAAGATAAGATATTTATTTATTATTTTTTTTCAATAAACGCCAAAGTTTATTTAATATTAAGACTTAATATATATTTTAATAGTATTACAAGATGTATGTTTTAAGTATACAGTATTAAAATCATCTTAACTTTTAATTAACTATTCCACAGTCCTTTATGGCCAGTAGACGGTACAATTCAAAGTCTTTTGTCACTAAACAGTATCTATTTTAAAAAATAGAAGTGTCATTATTCGTGTCAGTTGTTGACATAAATTTGTTTGGCGTTAAAAATATTTTCGCTAACAAATCCCTATTTATTTTAATAATCTAAGATGTCTGTGAAATAAATCTTTGTTTTCAGCTTACATATCAACTTATAAAGACTATAAAGCAATATTTCTATTGTAGGTCATTTCAATACAGTGTAATAAATTTGGTTACCGGTACGTCAGATAGCTTCACAATACAAACTTTATTTTTACGTAAATTAAGTGATTGTTATAATTTGAGTGTTGTTTACAGATAAGTTGTGCTGTGTATTATTTTATTTTGATTTTACACTTGTACAATAAAGAAGTTTAGTTGATATGGCAGAAAATGACGATTATTTAGACTCTATGATCAACCATATAGACGAAACCAACGGTTCGTTAAACATGACCGATAATAGCTTGAGCGTAAGTATTACAATTACTATCCTAGTAAGAAATACAAAAGTTATAACCTGTCGTAACGTAACTTCAAATAATATTGTTATTTTTACATTTCTTCTATTATTATCTTACATTGACAAAATTTACCGTTATTCGTTTAATAAATAATTTATAGTTGTTTTTGGTCTTATGTGACGGAATCTGTTTCTTGGTATTCTTATTGTCTTCAAGAGTGAGGACGCTGCACGCGAATATGAGGTTTAATTTTGCTCGATAATAGAAATGTTGAGCTAAGCCTACTTGACACTAACCCCATGATTAACGACGACATATGACTGTTTGCATAGTTCAGAGATAAATATTTAAGATAGTAACTTTATAGCCAGCATTTCAGTCAACTAACCTGTAAGTTCATACAATCAATAATTTCAGGGTGGAAATGAAGCTTCAGGTATGGAACTACCAGAATTAGCCGCAATCAAAGCCAGAGTGAGAGAAATGGAAGAAGAGGCAGAGAAATTAAAACAAATGCATACAGAAGTGGACAAGCAAATGAGTTTAGGAAGTCCTCCTGGCTTAAGTAAGTATATTGATCTGAAATATATAAATCTTAACATGAAATATCTGGTCTCATGATATTTGTCTGAACTCAGAAAATATTTTTTAAGGACCAATTTAAATGTATGCTGTAAAAAAAATACAATTTGCAGATATATGTATCTAACATATTATATTTTATTTTGCATATTGTCATCTTGTTAGTTGGGCATATATGATAGCTGCAATTTGAACTCCATTATTATTGGTCAAATAATACAATAATGAATCTTGTTGGATGACTTGGTATAATGCAAGCTGGCCTGAATTAGCAGCAAATGATTATAAACATTTATTTTAAGTCTAAATGTTGTATATTGTTGCAGCGAGTCCACTGAATATGTCCTTGGAGGAGAAAATAGAAGTGGATAATAGATCAGTTTATGTTGGTAATGTTGATTACGGTGCCTCAGCTGAAGAGCTAGAACAACATTTTCATGGATGTGGGTCGATTAATAGGTATATATTGATATTCTTTCTTCACTTTAAACCATCTCTTTTTATGTATCAGTTCAGGATAGAAGCCTTCTAAAGCTATCTGTTTAAAACTATTCAACACAAGCTGTGCCAAGTAGTTTTACCCACATATAATTTAAAAGAAATCACTGATATTCCATAGAAACTTTTCAAATTCAAACCCTTTTAGAAATTTGAATTTCTAAAAATCACTTAAAACATCAAATTTCAAGTTTCTATGTACAGTAATTTTGACTGAATTTATATATTATAACTTAATCAACTTTGGCTTTTATATGTATAAATGTAAAAGCATTATTTAATCTATTGTGCTTCACACATGCTACATGGTATACTTATAGCATAGGATGGAAAAACAACTGATAGAAACATATCATCACAAACAAATTGTATCAGTTCATACTTAGCTAAGTTATGTAAAGTACATGTGTAAAATCTTTCCAAAAGGAACAATTTTCTCATTTGGTTTTAAAAAGTGTTATTTATTATTTCAGATTGTAATGTATATGTGCTAGGAAGATAGACATTTAAAATTGTTTTTATTTATTTCAGGGTTACAATTTTATGTAATAAGTTTGATGGCCACCCCAAAGGCTTTGCCTATGTTGAGTTTGGAGACAAAGATAGTGTCCAAACGGCAATGGCAATGGATGAATCATTGTTCAGGGGAAGACAAATAAAGGTAACAATTGCTGTTTGTATTGCGGCTTATATTATATAATATCGGCAATGATCATGTCATGTCATGCAATACCTTTAGTCATCTACATATTCTAGCATGTATAATATGGCTATGCCTACTTCACACACAAGCTTTCATAGGCACTGCCACCAATTCTTTTTTTAATATAACTTTTTAATAACTTTGAATATACATATTATATACAATTATATAATACACTCAAAATGTACAATACTTAATAATTATAATATTTAAAAATAATACTATATAGTTGATGATTTGGATACTCATCTCATTCTTTCATGGAGTACTAATCTGAAACAATAAATATCACTTCTGTTTTTTATTAATAGCATACACACAGACCATCAATCTATAAATAATTTATATCAATCACAGAATATAATATACAAGGTTGATAAAAGCGGGAGGCATTAAACACACACATATTTAGTATATTAAAAATTTTAGATATTTATATATTTAAGATTTTTATTATAGAAATAAAATTTCTTAAATTTATAAAACATATTAATTATTACCATTCTGTCTAGTACCAGTAACACTAGTCCTTACGGTACTTAGCACCATGTTATATACACCGTGAAATTATAATGGTTCTTGAGCCGAAGCATATGAATTTGGAATAACTTATAGTACCAATGAAAACTGGTAAATCAATTGTAACGTCAATTAATATAAAAGAATTTCAATTTTAATATTTCATTTTTATTCCTTCGAGTTGGTAATAGTATCTACTATTCTTCAAACGTGTATGAATGATCAGCTGTTACGTAACAAGTTCTTCTACCTGCCGGCAGGCGGCGCATGACGATCGTAGATACTCGAAAGTTTCTGTTTTTCTTTCGTAGGTACTTTATACTAATAAACATGATTATTCTTATCATAAGAGATAATCAGATAGAGATAACAAAATTTTATGTATTTCAGGCATATTTAAAAGTCGGATCTATCTACGAAATAATTAACTTATTTACGGATTAAGAATTAACTTCTCTGTTCACTTGTTTTCCTTTCAATACACGTTTTAAGCTATTGTTTTTAAATTTTTCAATGTACATATCTCTATCACTTTTTAATTTATCAAATGTTTTCACTATCGCACTGCGTAGTTTCATCACGATTCTCAAACCACAAGAAAAACTCCAGGGGCGTTATGTCCGGGTTCCTGGGACAAACCTACATAAGCCATTACATAATACCGATAGCCGCCAAGCCATGGTCGAGGAGCTGTTGGGTTTCAGACAATATGGTGCTTGTCGTGGGGACTTGAGGGCTTTCTATTCCATGTTGATGCAGGGAATTCAAGTGCTCCGGCTGGGAATACATACGCCGGGCCTCTTGTAAATTGTAATTGGCAATAGCATACCATTGCTAAGTACACTACGTTTGTGTATTCGTAATGACGACTCATTTTCACGAAATAAACTCAAGTCACAAAGTAAACACAAACAGACCGCACGCACCGCGCGCTGCGGCTGAACTGACGCCAGCCGATAAGGCGCGGGCGCGGGTACAAAGAGAGTCGCGCGTTTGTCGCTTGCTAATGTAATTTATGAATAAGTCGGTAGTAAAATAATGTAGCACCTGTGATTTATTGCCCTTACTTTGAGTTCTCACGTTTTCAAACGCTAGCGATATAACTATCGACTTTAATAAAAAAAAAATAGTTATTTTAATAAATTAATATTGATATAGAATATAGAATAGAACTCAAAATTTTCTTTTCGATGACGACTTTAATTCCACGCAAACAATATACAATATTTAAACTTAAAAAAATGTGTGTGCTACACACTAAAGTAAAACTTAATTATTGAATTGATACACAAATTCATTACCATAGTTACAATGACAACATGTCATATATTTATTGTCTTAAATACAAAAATTGCGGCCTCGCCCAATCAACACATTTTTATAACGCTCTCACCAGCTCAAGCTACTCCCCAAATCAAGTGCGCGTAAAGAAGTTTTACTTCCATAAATGTAACATTTAATTAAGTTAGCTAAGACAACATTGAGCCACAATATTTTTTCGTATATTATTATGTCTTATGGAGGCAAACAAGCAGTGACTACAATTAGCAAATCTTATCTTATCCCCCTATTGGATCATCAAAATCCGACAAATCCAAACATCAATGATACAAATTATATGTACATTCCTCCCTGTCGTCCTAATGGACCATCAAAATGCTCTAAATTAAAAAAAAAGGATGTGGCATTATCATTACACCAGCCTGTCCTGAACGTAATGTCCTAAAGGTAGCATTGGCTTCTATCGCATAAGCATTGAAAGAAATAATAATTATGTTCCAGGTAATGCCGAAGCGCACCAACAAGCCGGGGCTCTCAACCACCAACCGGCCCCCACGGGGAATGCGCGGGCGCGGGCGCTCCATGCGGGGCTCTTACGCCCCCTCCTACTACTCGGGCTACGGGCCCGTGCGTCGCGGCAGGTACAACCCATATTAACTCGCACTCTCGCGCCACCACTGCTATGTATGAGGTTATAATAGACTGACCCCCCTGTATAAAAATGTGTGAGGTTATACAGACCAACGCCCCTATATAAAATCATATCGATATCCCGAGGCTCAAAGTGCGTGTAAGCACCAAAACTCAACTTTACAGGAGAGAACACGAAAAAAATTTCTTTTTGAAATAACTTTTTTTATTTTTGACCTAAATTAACCATTTTAAAACTAAAAGTCTTATGTTCTTTTAGTGTAAAACCTTGTAAATATACATATTGCCAATAAATTTATAGGTATCAAAAATAGCTGTTTCATACACCCTGAAAAATTGTATGTTTGAGGTGTTTGAGACCCAAAGTCTATGGATGTGTGATAAATGATGGTCGTAACCGTCAAATTGCTTATAAATTCTATTTGTTTTGGACGGATTTTCTCGCGGTTTATTAAAGTATTTACAATCCCTAACGTTTCAGAAGATTTACAGCAACCATGGTCACTGGTAGACTGGGGTGCCACGTCCAGATGTCATAAGTTATTAAAAATACCCAAAGATTTATTATTATTTAGTTATTCTGATTAATGCAAAATGTACTTATTGTATTTTGCAGAGGTTTTTGATTTGATTATCTTTATCACTGGGTCCCAAGCTGAAGGAAGTAGCATGCAATTTTCTCAACTGAAATTTGGATGTTTTGTTATATCGATATCCTCACAGATCATTGGATGGAATCAGAGTTCTTTAGCGAGAATTTATTCTTTATCAAATCTTTTATAATGGCATGGACCAACCTCTGTGTGTTCGTTCGTGTTTCTTTATAGCTTATTATTTAACTGCAGTTTTATTAGGGCTTTAAGTATATTACATTTTTATGTAACTTAAGATATCTATTTAACAACTTAGGTTAGCATTTCATTCAGTCATTTTTTATTTTACAAACATAATACCCTTTTCAACGTTATAACTATTCATTTGGGTACTTGAAATGTTTTATTATAAAATGAAAATTAAAAAAACAAGGAACTCTCAATTATGTATAATGTTCAGTATTTTAGAGACCTGTAAAAATATGCAATGTATATATATATAAAACTCAAAGGTGACATAGTCATCTAACAACGCACATCCGTCACACGTCAAATTTCAGCCCCATCCACCCGCTGGATGGATGGGGCTGAAATTTGACATGCAGTTAGTTGTTATTACTTAGGTATTCTCTACGGATTTTCAGAAATTCAACCCCTAAGTGGGTGAAATAGGGTGTTGAAGTTTATATGGATTTCTTAGAAATTAAACGCGGGTGAAACAGCAGGGCCCAGCTAGTTTAAGATAAATTGCATACGTCATTAACTTAGGACTTAGATATACGTTAATAAAACGTCATTCAACAATCACTGTTACTCTCGTGTACCATATTGAATTAATATTTAGCAAAAATACTCATGATGAACAAAACTATGTTACTTAAAAACCACTGCTTTTTTCAAATTTTCAAATTCATAATCTATCTCTCAACAAGAAAAACAAGTAGGCAAACAAATGAAACTTTTGAGAAATTAACTGTAATTCAGGTAAATACTACAATAAATTCAGTAACTTTTAGACAAATACCACTGCCAACTTACAGAATAAGTAAGAGAGTAATATAATAGAAATAGTAAACTTAACAAAAATTAAACCCTAAAGAAATTAATATATAAATCAGACTAAAGGTTGTCATGTTATCAATCACAGGCAAAATTCGCGCATAAAATCAAACGTAACATTACTTTTTTTTACATTGACTCATTAATTATCTGTAATTTCTCCATTTTCTGCGTCTGTTTCTGGCAAAACCTCAAGTACCTTTGCGCCCAAGAGGAAGATTAAAAAAAACTCTTCTTGCGGACACTTTTCGGAGTGATCCTCTTTTCGCAAAGCTATTTTAGATCCGTATATTTCGCTGCTGAAATAAGTAATATCCTTGCCGTATACAGAGATTTAATATTATAATTTACATCACCTGTAATGTCTAATGCCGAATTAAAGACAATCCCTGCTTTTTCCTCTGCCCTATACTTTCCATTTTGCTTTTCTTTCATTTGCTTTTGCAAATTGTTTTACTTGAATTTTATTTGCATTTGTTTCATTGAATATTTTATAAAATTATAATCAATGCATTTTTCTTAAATGCTGCAGTTCTTATCTCGTTGATTTAATGTAGCTAAATCTCCGAAGTCTAAAAAATCTATTTAACCTAGGATATTATCATAGTAGAGCTTACCATAATTTTACCATAATGGTGCTTACACCCAAAAAAATTGCATAATTCTGATAATTACTACCCTTACATTTATTGATCAGTGTGAGTCAGAATTACCTTTACGACCAAAATTTAAAACATCTTGATGTTAAAAAAATAGGCGTAAAAGATTGTATCATCTGCGGTGGCGTATACTATCCTCGCGTTTCTGAATAATGACAGTGGTTGCAGATACGACAAAAAAACTGAAATATCATGTTTCTCTTGTACAGAAAATATGATCGTAAACGCCATTTTTTGGCGAATTAGAAGACTGAATATACAGATGGATAGAGAAAAAAATTAAGTAGAACTGCATTAAAAAAGTCAATTTTCAAAATTGCGGTTACGCCCTTTGAGCCCCCGGGTATCTATATGAGGTTATATAGTATGACATCCCCCCCCCCCC
>LUGF01031288.1:43553-80095 GCA_001625245.1 Calycopis cecrops
CCCTCCCATATAAAAAAAAATGAGGTGGTAATATATTATTATTGTATGGTAATATATAAAGTGAGGTATATATCGAAAGGGCATACTGATTTGTGCAAACAAAAAAATCGTAAAAAAATTGTAACGTATGAAATAAATGTGAAAGTAATTTTGTGTATTTGCTACACTTTCACACCTAAACCGTTGAACACATTTTCTCGAAATTCGGTATAGAGATAATTCAATCACTCCCCAAATAAACTTCATATTTTTGAAGTAACTACAATAAAGTAGTGTAGTGTTTTTAAAATGACATGAGTGTTGCTGTGACTGAAAAATTATTTGCTGCGTCCTTGTTCTTGCCCTTGTGTCAAATACACATTTTTTGTGGTCATAATGTGACATATTTTTGTACATTAGTATATAATTTTTGCTTGTCTATAGATTATATATAATTTTCACAGTGCCTAGAAATACAATTGCAATGAATTTTAACCTCATACTTAGTTTTAAAATATACATCTGACAAACTTTATTGAAAACATTATATTTTACCAAAAAGTACATTTATCTGTGTTACATTTTGCACACCTTCCCTTGCTGCACTGTCTCCTATTTCTCTTTTTTACAGTTATACCGACTTTCTTTAGACACTACACTTCATTTGTAATTTATGTGATTCTTGGAATACCAAGGAGGGGTGTAAAAAAAAATATTGAATAATATAATGGTGTGGATGCATTTAGTTGATTTTAAACTTTGTTATTTTAGTAGTGGCTTTTTTAGAGCTTTACTGAGAATGTTTAGAACATTGATTGTTGTATTTTTCTACTTTACGTAGACTTATTATTTGCATACTCTTGAGGCTTGACTTGTACCAACAATGAGATGAATATTTTTTGATATTGTCTATTGTAAAAGATTTGCATCAATTTGTTGGTCTGGTGTGTTGCATTGTCTATGGGTTTGTAATTAATGTATCCATAAACAACAATTATGTCTTTAAATGTTGTTTTGTACAGAATAATTTGTCAAATGTTTTAAACTTGTTCAAAATAGGATATTGATAAAAAAAGTGCAACTGTATTAAATAAAGTTTATGAACGAAGTTATATGTATTTTTAATATTTATGCCTTCCTTTCTTTCGATATTAGATCTGCATGGTAGTATTTCTGTCGTCTGCTCAATATTTTTGGTTTATATAGTTTTGAGAGGTATTCGGTATTGCATGGTGGCCTAAAGTGGAATATAATGTAGTATATACTTATGGCGTGCCTTGTTCACAGAGGATTCAGGCGCGGCTCGTATTACTCTCCTTACTGAGTGCGGTAGAGGGGGCAGTTCCCCCACCCTCGACGTGCGTTTTATTGAGTGAAGTGCGCGGTAGAGATAAGTTAGTGCGAACATCAACTAGATTGCTAAGGGCTGACTCCGTATATTATAAGTGACTCCGAGTGGACTATTGGTAAAGTATATTTGGATTGTCATGAAAAATATTTCTCGTATGTATCTAATTACAAACACATGCTGCTGCTGTACATTTAAATTATAAAGAATTTAAAAATGTTTTAGCTTCTAAATTGAGGTGTAATATAATGTAGAGAAGTTACTGATCTGATATTGTCGTTGCTTAGATATATTTTTGTTATATGTATATCTACATTGCGTAGTCAAGGTATAGGGGAAGGCAGCATAGGCCACTTGCATATTATAATGCCCATCATGATAACAATATATTGTTTTAAGTTTATAATGTTTTGACTTATCAAATATATGTCAGGATTTTTAAAGAAACGCACTGCACTCCTAATATGCCCACTGGATTCACATTTTCAGCACTGAATACATATCTGTCCAACCCTCCAACACGTTGGAAACATTTCTGATGTATATATTTGTATGGTATTTTTTTCTTATTTCTCTCACTAATCTTCACTTTAGTGAGAGTATATTGGTTTGGCTTATAAGATTTTTAAAACTAATATTAGTGTAAATGTATTTAGATATGGCCACTACATTCTAAACAATAGGATTAGTGTTAACTGTCCTACAATAATTGTTGAATCTTTTTACTATTATATTCCATTCATGATTCCATAGTGCACTTAGTTTTCAACTTTTTAATATAAAATGAAGAATATTAATGCAAATGGATAACATTTGATTATTGCTGGACTCCTTTGAGACTTGCACACACTCCAACGTTGCAGCTCATCTTTATAAAGTAGTTTCAGACTTCACCTAGGCCACAAATAAACTATCAAGTATTTGATAGACAAGTAAGATCACATAGCCACACTTGTGTAAGTTAATTTGCCTATATATTAAAAGCCTGCTCGCTGAATATTGTTTGTTAATCATTTAAATCAGCGATATTTGTGTGATATAGTAGGTATGCTTTATTTTGCCCAATATCACCGATTTGAATTCAAAATTAATCCATAAATAATTGTGGCTGTCCTAGTAGTATAATATTGACATTTGTTGGATTACCTTGCAGTCCTGCATGCGAGTGGGAAGTCTAAGAATATTTTTATCATTTACATGTTCAGTGTTTTCTTTTTTAATATTTTAATTTGTCATTATGTCCCCACCATGGTCAAGTAAGGTCAAGTATTAGTTAAGCAACTGTTTAGATAATAAGTTATTACTAATGTTAAGCATTTGAAGTGTACTTGGTAGTCCTAGAGCTATTAGGCTCACGAAACACAAATGTAGAATATTACATTAATGAATAATGTTAATATTGTAATTTCTAAAATGTATTATTTAATCTGATAACATTGAAGTATTTTTTTATTGTAAATACAATAACAATAGGCCGTTGCATTGATGAAATAAATTTGTATTGTTAGACTTGTGTGCAAATATGAAAAAAAATGTATAAAACAGTTGATGTCCCTGTATGGTCGATGTTTTACAGAATTTCATAAACATTTTCAAAGATTCGTTTTCATTTTATTTTATCCTAATTTAAGGTTGATATTAAAGTCTTCATTCATATAACGCAAACCCTAGGAAAATTGTATATTTTATATGTACAATAAAATATAATTAATTTTGGTTTACCATACAAATGACACATGTTGCATTTAAAGTGCTAGGTAATAGGTATATACAGACACTAAAAGTATTTTTTATTACGTTGACGAGCTACTGCGAAAACGATGACGGGTTAGGTGGTGGTGTTACTATTGCCGTAATACTTTTTTAATTATCTACAATCTACATCTAAATATTTTTATTCAAATTATGACACAAAATTTCAAAATTCCTATTATTAAATGCTAAGCTTATTATTTATGTACTTTATATTACTTTTTTCACTCAATCAAGCCACTACGCTAGTGAAACTTTTTACTAACGCCTATAATTTTGTGGTCTATCTGACGATTGCAGCCAGCAGGGCGGAGAGCTGAGACGGTGCGCCCATCGCTCGCATCACAATTGTTACTAATATATTTCAGTTAAAACTTTCACTTGCATCATAGTTTCATAAGGTCACGTTGACTATTACATTGACTATAACTATAAAATATATACTGTCCCTCATCCCTTCAACACTTTAAATATTGAAAATAGCAAAATTAAATTCGAACAAATGTGATGTTTTATTATATTTTATATTAACTCTTAATTCAATTCTAATTAAAAATAATTCATCATTAAATTATCTCTTTCATTTAAAATATAAATTGAGTTTTAGCGATACGTGAGAAATCTGCTGTGAGAAAAATACGTGAGAAGGCTGCTTGAATATTTTTTGTTTCTATGACTCCTTTACCATCTATGTGTTTAAAAATTCTAATTATTATTTCTGACTACTGATAGTAATTAATATACCAACTGTATATTAAATTATTATGTCATGCAAATAGCGCCAAAAGTGAGATATAAAATGTATTCTTGTCTGCTATCTTTATTTATAAAGTACAATGTTTACTAAAGTATAGCGTATATAAGAAACCGTTGAAGAAATTTAAATATGAGGTAAAAAAGTTTGATTAGATAAAAATCATTTTAAGTAAGTTGATTGTTTTATTATCTGTTAAACCCTCCCTTCAACGTGGCAAGTCAGTAAAATGCCACAAAGACTATTGTCCGCAGACATTTTGTTAGTTTCATATTGGTAGACCGAGAGACCCACATGAAAAAATTCAGGTTCTGAATGATATAGTTAGCCATTGCTTCCAAATGAATACTAAGATTCTTACAAAGTAGAACTACTGAGTTGTATCCGAGTTTGGCAGGTCAAAGTTTTTGTTGAACATTGACCAGGTGGAAAGATCTGCAGTAGCCAGTAACCAGACCTGAACAGCTAAGAGTGACGGGGTGTGAAATGTGACAGCAAACCGTAATTTCACGGCTGTGTTAGGAAAAAATTCCTTCGGCAAGTGTATCCGCTTGTTTAGGATATAGATACTGAAAACAATGGCCTAAGCCCATGCCTATAACCTAGATCCAGGAATATCTATTAATATCAACAAACTCTTCAGCGTTGGTTTGCATGGTGGAGCGCGCAAATCACAGGAACTACCAGGAGCCCGCCGGTGACAAAATTAAAAACTGACTAAAAATATATGAACCTGTTTAATTTTGGCACCCTAATCTTTTACTAAGCACATGATTTCAAAAACCTACTCAGACTCATGGTTAATCAAGAAGCTTCTTAACTTCTAAACACTTCTTTTGTTGCAAAAGGAGAGAAATTGCGACTACCGTCGCACTACAAATACAACTAGAGGCTATATGGATGCGTCGAATTGCACTCCTTTTCTCCTTCACCTCGACCCCCTTGCGTTGCATTAGCGGAATCGAACAGCCAGTAATTTTGTGACTGCCGTCGCCCTTAGACACATACGACCAAAGGTTGTGCCAATGTGTTGTCCTACTTTCCCTTCAATGGGCCACCGGAAACTAAAATCATGCGTAGTGACAGCTGTGGGCGATTCGTATAGGTTTCAAATGACCCACTGAAGGGAAGGAGGTTAACAATTATGTATATGGGCCCCTTATAAGAAATCGTTAGGTACCTACATAATATGCCATCAAGATTCGGTCGAAGTTCATCAAGATTCGCCGACTATAGCAGGGTAGCTGTAATAGAGTTCTTCCATAAAAGTACAATGAGTAAAATTAACTTGAATGCGGACAAATCATGGACAGTTCTTAAAATTACAATATTTTATGGATGGGTTCGTGAGTAGGTAGTAGTTCGTTTAATACAATTTGTAAATACACTTTTGACTCCAGTATCAACTGGACTGGAATTTTAAAGCAAGCAGTTTAGGGGTTTCCCTACAAAAGCCAGATCTGGCTATAGTAAAAAAATACAAAAAATATCGATGTATTTTTTACAAAGGACTACGCTTTGCGGAGTATTTCGCAAAACCTTGGAAAGCGGACACGAGTAGCGGGACAAAAGATCGCATCATTCTGTCTCCCTTGTTTACACGTCATAGGCATAAGTTGATCCTTGTCTTGTGAGAAGGAGTCAGATGCTATCACTTCGTCTATTGTATTCTCTGTCTACGGATACCACATATAACTTATTAGTGATGAACACAAAAATCGATAAACAATCGCGATTTTTTGTTTATGTAATTATAATAATTATAATGTCGGTGTGCCAATTAAAGAATAAATGATTGATTTTTATTGAAATAAATACATAATAATTCATAATAATCATTATTAATTCATAACAAGTGCTTTATTTTATTAAAAGTTAATATTTCTGTTTTTTATATTATTTTGTCATTATATTAACAACAAAACTTATAATAAAAGAGCCTTGATAGATAGTTTTCTGTCTTAGTAATACACGCGAGAGAGACAGCTACCGCCATTTTGTATAACTTGCCATTCGGCTTCATTCTTCCAGCCTGACTATATTTAATATGTTATATGAATTTTAAGAAATGTTACATATTTAAGATTTTTATTATAGAAATACATACAATACAGAGATAAACATCCATGACCCAGGCGGGATTCGAACCCGCGACCCCTGGCGCAACATGCTCCACTTATACCCTGTACCACTGCGCCAGGCTGGTCGTCAAAAATATCTTGTTTAATTGCGATATTTTGTTATTTTGTAGAGTTTTTGTTAAAGTTTATTTACGTCGTGTTTGTTGTTACGTTTTGTGAACTTTGAGTGTTTCTTTTTTCAAAATGGATTCTCAGCCAAGTACATCACAAAAAGACGCGGACATATTCTTGTCCCCAAGAAAAAAACGTAATTTTTTGATGTATAGTGCCACAAATTTATCTGACCCGGTGACAGCTGGTGACAGCAGCGCACCAGCAGCGCTCTAGTCTAATTAAGTGCTGCCATTAAAATAAAAAATCCATATTTTTAGAGTAAAAATAATGTGTGATGCAGGGATTAATTAAAATTATGCCATCACAACACTAAAATCATGATAATTATTGTTTTAATAGTTAATTACAAATAAGAAATAAAAGAGTCAACTATTATAATTTAATGTTATAACTATGGTCGTGTAAAAAATTAAATTTACCAACAATCAACAATTTTACAATCGGTATTAATGGCGCTTGTAGACGTTTCTCTTCTCGCATAAAAGAAAAAACTTTAAAAATAATTTTTCTTTCTCATTCCTTTAGGGTAAATGTGTTAAGTGCGTCGCTCCACCAATAAAACTGTCAATAGATTGTCATTTCCGAATGACGGCTTTAGTTCCAGGCTCGGCCACCGGGTCAGATATGTTTGTGGCACTATACTTAGTTTCGATTAAAGTAGTATACATCATACATAGTGTACATCCCTAGGCATGTGACCTTGACAGACGTTAACGTCAAACAGGCAGCTGTCATCCGCAACATGCTACAGCGTAAATAGTATAGTTGATACTACTATAAACAAGAGGAATTGATTCGGAAATATTTCATTTCTGTATCGAATAATTTCTCAACGTCACTATTTAGTACTTGTCATAACGTTACAACACTGAAATTGTCAAATCTGGAATCGAATTAAAATTCCGAGTATAGCTTATTGTAAAAAAATAAAAGAATAGGATTGGCTCTACTTACCATTGTGAAATTTTAACGTTTAGTTTTTTTCTTAGGTGGCAAATTCAATCGAAAAATTATATCTGTAATAAATAATAATAAATAATAATCGTCAAACAGGCTATTGAGTTATTGACATTGACTTTGACATCTCCGATCTTTAATTTTTTTTATTGTTTGTTGTATTTGTAATTTGTATTTTAAATTTTGCTTCTTAAATCAATAAATTCTTACATAATCAGCATAACGTGGAAAAGTGTGACAATTACACAAATTGTACCAATAAATCCAATAATAGTCATACCATTATACTCACAATAATATCCTAATTAAAATTAAAAAATCAAAACACTCGAATTTTATTATTTGCTGGCGTCCAAACTCCAGCTTCTCCACTCTCCAGTAACACTTGCATCAGCTAAAGAAATTTCTTTCATTACTTTAAATTGTATCAAAGTTTAGCCTGTTATGTAGTATATATGGCAAAGTGGTTGGATATATTATTAATAGTGAGTACATGAATTTTATTTATTAATTCTGTTTGATATGGAACTGGCGCATGTTGTTGTGTTTATTTTTAAAATCAATTTATATACGAAATAAATTATCTTAAATTATGCTTGTTAATGGGATACTTTGTGGGCACTCTATGTAGAGCCAAAAGAACATGAAAAAGTTCTTGAGTGGTGGCCATACTAGGTAGAGTGTGTACTTTACCTAGTATGGCCATATACCACTCTAGAGAGTGTTCTCTTGTGCATAATTGCTAAAATGGCCTTGATCTGCACTGCAGCGCAAATTGTCTTATCTAGATTGACATCTAGAACCAATTCTTAGATATTCATTTTTGGTGTTCATTGAAAGAGGTGTACAGGGTTATCATGATTATGGTTAACTACAAAAAGGTGACAGGTTAGCAAAGATGAGCTTGAGTTTATTATGTGTTTAATGTATGTTTTATTTATCTACATATGCTTAAGAAACTAGTTGTATAATATGAATAAAAACTGATAAACTTCAGTAAATTAGTATCAATACTTTCAGATTTTTGTATCCTTAAGCTGGTTTTACGTGGTGTACCTCAGTTATATAATTGCAGAATAAAATAAAATGCCTCTAACAGCTGATGTAGCAGCACAACAAGTGCAGGTAAACTAAATCTACAATTGCTTTGAGAATTGCAGGAGAATAAGTAACAAATGTCTGATTGAATGTTTTCAATATTTCAAATAATTTTAATGATAATTGCAACTATGCTTTAGGAGCGGCTGAGATCCTTGCATAGATTGATATATGAGATAGAGGCAGAGAGAGGCCGCAATGAACAATGTATTGAAGCCATAATGAGAGCTGAAAGGGCTGCTGAATCCTCTCCCTCTACAGAAGATTCTTCAAATTCTTCACAGCAGGTAAATATAAAAATAGCACTATTAGGAGTTCCTACTCCTGCGTGAATGTTATATCAAAGATTTCTGATGTAAATGGAATGGAAAAAAATAATTTTAGACATGTGGTATGTGATAATAAGATAGATCGGAAAGTGCATTCTGTTGGCTAGGAACATGGATGTCGCACTCCAACAGTCTCCGAAAAACATTTATGAAAATGACATAATAATATGTCGATTATTACCTGGAATAACATTTATACATGCATACTAGCTAAGTTAATAAAGTTGCAATATAATTGATTGTTGGTATGGTATTGCAGCAAATGCAGTTGAAGGGCTTGTATAAAGCGGGCCTTGCTGCGGCTGAACAAGAGGACAGAGTGCTAAGAAGTGCACTGTCACGGATATACGAGATACGAAACATTAAAAATGAAAGAAGAATTCAGGTATACTTTATTGTTCAAATATAATTTAGTAATAAATTATAGTAATACAATTAACAAATAATAGTAATAGAAGATACCCCATCCTTCCGGAATGACATTGTTCTCTTGAAAGACCCATGTGTATTATCTATCAGTGGATGAATAAAGGCTCTAAATATCAATATAATGTATGTCTAATGTATATTCTGTATAGACACTTTTTTTTTTTAGTATGTGAGGGTAAATAAGCAGTCGCTGTCATTTTAATATCTACCGACGCCCATAGACATTCGCGTAAAGATTATACTGATGCGTTGCCCTGCCTTCTCCACCCTCCAGGAGCAACTGTCAATTTACGTCGGCGTATTTGGCTATTATTATCATAATAAGATGGCCAAGATAGTGTACGGTTGACGTAGTAAACGACATGCTGGTATGACATCAACGACGTCAGTTGCAATGTCGTGTTGTGTGCAGGCACTTGTGACGTCACTGACATCAGTTACAATATCGTGTTGTGTGTAAGCTCATCTGATGTCGCTGTCGCCAATAATGTCGTGTTGCAGGCTCGTCACGCGGGCAACAAGGAGACCATCGGGTGCGGCGCGCTCATGAAGATGCTGCTGTCGGCAGCGCAGACGCTGCCGCTGCACGTGCGGCGCGGCGAGCGCGGGGAGCGCGCGCCCCCGCTGTGTGGCGCCGTGCCCGCGGACGCGGCGCACGTGGCGCGCCCGGGGGACGCGGTCGCGGCGCTAGTGCGAGTGTCGGATAAGGAGGAGAACTGGATACTTGCAGAGGTGGGTATCTGTGTGCAGGGTTGTTAAAACACAGTACGCACACAGATATACATAGCTAGCATCTTTAATAACATTTCTAATACACTGTGGTAGCAAGTCAAGACAAGCGCGACACGCGCATGTGGACAGCCCACCGACACCCCTCGCGTTCCCCGGCCGCACGCGTCACCGGTTTGTTGACCTTATCCTGCGTAGTTACGCGATGCACTTATAACGCTCGGACGAAAAATTTAATTCATATTTATTTTTGTATGAAAAAATGAAATAGCGAATTAGGTATGAAAACTCGTACAGCAAATGTTGTTGTAAAAGATGCTATCTATATCTGAGAGGTTGCTGGTTTACAAACGAGCTGCAGGCTGCGGCCGACGGAGACCGCCCACGTGGCGGCGCTCGTGCACGTGTCCAAGCAGGACCAGACATTGGCCGAAAATGTCTACTAAAATCTATTCTAGTAATCATCGATTAATTTCTGCATCCAAAAAAATTAAATTGTTAATTCAGATTTGATTCCGATCCTTTAAATTTCGTTAGGTTACATCTCCTATTTGTTGTCAGTTGGACACTCACGCAAATTATTATGAAATTAATATAGTACGTACATATCAACAAATCATCTGTAAAATTTTAATAGGCACCAGTTTGCTATGTATAATTTTCTCGCTTGTCTGAACACTCTGAACACATTGCGCAACCTATACCAGGTGGTGTCGTGGCTGCCGGCGCAGGGTAAATACGAGGTGGACGACATAGACGAGGAGCAGAAGAACCGGCACGTGCTGAGCAAGCGGCGGGTGGTGCCCCTGCCCACTATGCGCGCCGACCCGCGGACAGACGAACAGGCGCTCTTCCCCAAGGGCGCGCTAGTGATGGCGCTGTACCCCCAGACTACGTGCTTCTACCGCGCCGTCGTCAACCGGCTGCCGGCCACCGCCGCAGACCCCTACGAGGTGCTGTTTGAGGTCAGTATCGTCACCGACCCCTATGAGGTGCTGTTTGAGATCAGTATAGTCACCGACCCCTATGAGGTGCTGTTTGAGGTCAGTACCGTCACCGACACGTATGGGATGGTGAACAAAGCTTGACGAATGTGCAATGTTCAGTTTTGCTCTAAATCCATATGTACCAGATGTTCCATATTGAGATCAGTGCTGTTTACCGCTATAAAATAAAACTAATCGGGCCGTTTTGTCGGATACCCGAAACCGACCGTTGCATTTAGGCCCGCAATTACAGTACAGATTTTTTCTCTACAGTATCAATAAAAATAATCAGTCTCTAGAAAATCGCGCTATTTGCATGTAGCTCGATTTTGTCGCCTCAGTGACGTTTCTTGTCGTCGTTTTGCGGATGCTGTAATCATTCGAGGACACCAAAGAACGTCAAGAAAATAAAATAATCGTGTTTAAAATGGGTTTGTTCACCGCGATCTAAGAAATCACGACATTTGGTTTTCATGGTCAATGTTCTAGTGATGTCATTCACGGCTACATGACACTCCTACTTTCATAGGAAACCATAATGGTCGCAGCACACTTATCAACTCGGAAAGGGATCGTAAACGCCTCGCCTAGAAAAGCGAAGACGATACGAATACGCTGCGTTTCGGTGTGCGTTGCAGTATGAAGTGTTTAGTGTGCGTTGCATACAAAGAATACTGACCGGCTCGAGGTGATACGGTTACGATCCCTTTCCAAGTTGATAAGTGTGCGGCGACCATAACTCAACGTCATTGTCACTTACCGAAATTCCAGTTGGACTAACTAAAAGTAAACGACGAACGATACAAATGCAAACCATAATAGTAAGCACTGTCTTTCTCAGGACTCGTCGTACGCTGATGGCTACTCGCCAGCGGAGCGCGTGGCGCAGCGCTATGTCATCGCTATCAAGGAGGGAAAGGTGAGTATGTAGCTATGTGTCGCGTTTAGTGACCGTCGCGTTTGGTTATAGTGAAGTATGCCCTATACCTGTCCACCACCAATAAACAATTACGATAAAAACTAGCGCTAAAAATGTATCTACAGCGTTAATGATTTGAATACTAAAACACAGTAAAATATAGTTTGGTGCGACTTATTTTACAGCGGAACTTCGCGTGTCGAATCTCACACATACTTGTTAATTAGAAATAATAATAATGTCTGTGGACTTAATAATACATAGATAAACATCCATGAACTAAGCGGGATACGAACCCGCTACCCCTGGCCCAGCTACATCGGTTGTCAATTGATAGCTTGATATTTACCATAAATAAATATAGTACTTTAACGGAGCCTCGTGTTGCCAGGGACGCGGCACCTGACCCCAGTCGCGCTCGGCGCCGCCGTCCGCGCGCAGCTCGCCGGTGCCTGCGCACGACGCGCACGTGTGAGCACGCACACGCACACGCCAAACTACCCGCAACCAGGGCCGGACTAACCACATAGCAACAGCAGCAAATGCTACGGGCCCCGCCGTCATGGCCTACAGCAATCTAAATGACTTATTAAAATTTAAAGCAAATCAATGGCCTGAATTTGCTACAGGCCCACGCTAGCTTAATCAGGCCGTGCCTGCAATTTTACTGTCTTATACGATTGATAATATTAATGGCCTGCGCAGACGAGGGACTTTTGTGCGCTGAAATAACAATTACAACTATATGGAGTAACGCAAACGAGGAATTGGAAGTACCGCGTACGAAAAGTCCCCAGAATAACCGAGGATATGCAGACCGGACCGGACAAAGGGAGTCTCCGAAAAAATAGAACTCTAGTGACTAGGCGAAGCAACGCACACGGAGGACTTAGAAGAGTGAGGAACGTTCCGGGCAACAAATGATTGCACACCGTGTGCGTTGAGTACGCAGTAAATCCGCGGGGCACTTTACGTACGAGAGCCTACTTTTTTTTGCGTACTTTTTTCTCCGCCGCGGATAAAAATCCTTCGTCTGCGCATGCCATAATAGTACGTATATACGTACGTACGTACGTGCTTGCCATAGACTTTATAATAATTCTTAGCTGCTATTAGTGTCTACCAACCATATAAGCTAATTTTGAATATTACAGACACGACGGTAAATAATTCGCATCCGACAGATTTCGGCTTTATAGAGCGTCGTTTCTGTCGCACGGTCACATGCTTAGCCACAATAGTGTGAAAACCTTGTCTGCCTGTTGTCTGTTACCAGACAACCGGTAGATTACTCGTTTAGCTCACAGGCCACGATGATAGTTGAAAAAACTCTCAATCTTGGTTGCAATGCAATCATAGATTCGTGATCTTAAGGTTCTATCGATGAATCGATTGATTGTCGATGTATTCGCCTAGTGACAGAACTACAGCAGACTTGTAAAATTATACGCGCGATTTGTCTTATTTACCGTCGCTGTTTTTGTGTGAATATATTACATACACAATATACAGCGATACACCGTTACATTATTCAATTACTGTATAAAAAATGTAAGTTTAAATATTATACAACTATTCAAAATTGAGTTGTTTTATTTTAAATATAGTTATCATTTCTTTAATTTTGTATAAGTGGATTCTAACAGTGTGTTTAGTTTTGTTTATTTGAAATTAATTTTATTAATGTACAATAAAGTCTTTTTAGACAACACTGATGAATATTTTAAACAAATCTATACAGTTGTTTAAAATATACAAAGCCCATGATTTTTGAGACTGAAGCTTTTATAAAGTCCACGTAAATATTAAAGATGTGTAGACCACACATCCAATAAAAATATGATTATAGGTGTGGACAACAAGACTGTCGACGATACAAATAAAAATAAAACTGCTCACTCAATTACGATCTAGTATATTGTGAAGTAATCTACAATACATGATAAAATGTTATGTCCGAAATATACATTCTTTAGTTTTGATAAAAAGTTAAAACAAATTTGATTTACTATCGATTACTTACACGCTAAGGGAGATAAAATAAAATTAATGGAAGCAAAGAGAAGGGCAGAGGAACTCAAACATGAGTAGCGAGTACTCAATAAATATAAGGAAATACGCACACTGCGGTTAGTGCGTACACGCAAGCGTGCGTATAACACGCAGTGTGTATACACCCTAAAAAGATCGATAGAATATCGAAATCTGTTTTGTTTTTTATATACAATGAGTAAATATTCACGTCGCCTAAGCGATTACAGTATAGATGCAGATATATAGTCATAATATGAAATGTCTTAACAATTTCGATAGTTTTCTTTTGATTGAAGAAGTTATACAATTCTCCATGATTAACTCTACGTTAACGTAACTCAACGACTTACGTTTGCAAGTTATATTAGATTTGCCGTCTAAGGCGTTAACTTAAAAATTCCTTTAAACTACTAAAAATATTTTACAGCGTCGAACAATTCGCTAATATGGCATGTCAACACTATACACACACCCATCATAAATAAGAATGAGATCAATAAAGTTCATGTGTTAGCTATACATCGTCTGACGTCTCGGCCACGAGATACATTTAATTAAGTAAAACCATTTCTTGTTCAGTCTCGAAGGACCACAAGACTCAATCCTACACAAAATTGGTAACAGATTTGTCCTTTGTTGTAAAACAAGATTAATTCGATTTTTATATTTGGTAAAATTGTGTGGATAATTTTTTTTTTGATAAATTCTTCTGGTAAAAATAATTTTAGAATTTTAACGTTAGGCCGATAACTAAAGAGAAATATTTTCCTTAAATAAAATTGTCGCATATGAATAAACACGTCATGTCAATATAAAACAAAGTCGTATACAATAAAACAAGCCTAATCCTTTCCTAAGACTTTTACAGCGGCCGAGACCAATCTTAGCACCAATTACAGCGGGAATGTTCCCAGTTGTGACAAAATATAATTTAGTTGAATTGATTTTAAACAATATCGTCAAACTTTAAAATGATAAACAAAATACATCTAGAGAGCTAGAAGAAACATTTTTGGTACTACAATAAATATGACTGATATATCATTTGTATACACGTGTGACGGAGACGAGCCCGCTTCGACCTGCAAATAAAGAAGCGGCCAGTTAATACCTGAGAGCATGAGATTCACTTGAATTTTGTGTGTACGAGTGCATGTATAATTTGTAGTATTACCCGTGTGCGCACGCAAGAGCATTTGAGCACGCTAATTGAAGACAAGCCAGCCGCACAAACTGTAACATGTACTTGCAAAACGTGACTGTATACGCGTGTTTGTGTGAGTGTATTATTGGTACATTTGCCCTCGTACGTGTATGTCTGATATTGTGCGTACATGTGGGATCGTAACCGTAAAAGCGTGATTTTGTTCGTCAATGAGTAGTCTTGTATGTGTATGCATAGTATTGTACGTCTATGCATGGTTTTTGTAAGCGTGTATTGTGTCAGTATTGTCTCACCTCTAGACGGCCTGGCGGTCGCTGACGAGCCCCTGTAGCTTGCGCGCCACGCCGGGGGCGGAAAGTCGCGCGCGCTTCACCACGTCGCCTTCGATCGCGCTGCCCGCGCGCTTCCCACCCACCTCGCACGACACCATTGTGTTTATCGCGTGCAAGTCCTAAGGAATAAAGCACACGTTTATACTACATACTATTGTAATTGTATATATGATGTTACGACCCTGTTCAGTTGAAGCGATTTACACGCAAGTCCACTCGCGCATTTAATTTTTTTATTGTGTCCAGATACTGCGGCTTAAGTGCGTCAATAATAAGTTGGGTATGGAAGCCATTCCGCTCCTTTTCGAACCAAATAGGTGCATTCACCATGGACTCGTTCGTTCTAGACGCAACAACGTCGCACGAGCATCTCGACATGTCGACAGCCGCGAGTTAAGTCGCACTCATTACACGCATTTTATGCGCCAGTAATATAATTGTGTGTCCTCAATTAAATGAAAAATTAAGCTTGCGAGTCCCAGTTCGTTATCCAAGAACACCAATAACGCCCCTATTCTACGAACCGAAAAGAACCGTTCTAGGTGCTAATTCTCCATTAGCTAGAATGATTTGCACTTCGACTCGCCTGACTGTTTTCGAAAAAAAATAACAAATTATCTGAAAGTTTGCTAGTCACATTATTCTCTTTTTTTAAATTTTTAAATTTATGTTCATTTTTATTATTTTGTTTGACTTACGATTTATTGACATTTATTTTTTATCTTAATTTATTTGAATTAAAATCTCACCAATTAATATTATTTTCTTGACCAACTGTGTATGTTTGTATTCTGTTTGTTTTATTATTATTTGACTATCATTGACATTTATTTTTTAAATTGGTTACTATTGAATTTTTTTGATCTGCCTGATGTATTGTTATTTCATATTTCACTTTGTTTGACATTTATTTTTGTCTTGCACTTACACTTAAACACACAACTATTTGAATTAAAATGTCATAAAAGATTTTTTAACCAACGGTGTATAGGTACCTAATTATGTATGTCTTATTATTATTGTACTTTCATTGACATTTATTTTTTATCTTTAACTATTTAAATTATAATCTCACTAATTAGCTTTAAGACTATTTTGACCAATTTATTGTATTTTGTATTATGTTTGGCTATTTTTATTATAAATATGCACGCTGAGTTTGTCTATAAGTAATTGATATGCGATTGACTTGTATAAGGTTGTATGTATTTTATTTTTGATGTATCACGTGTAATCAATTGTTGACGAACCTAATAAAATAAATAACGCTCAGCAGCATCTGGACGCGACATATGTTGTACTTTAGTACATCAGTAACGCGCCAGTGGACTCGCGCGTAAAACGCTTACTAAAAGCATAGAGATAAAAAATTGTGTGCTTCATTCGTGTGGTTCGCTTCATCTAACCACACGAACGTAAAACTTCGTACACGAAACAACTGGCTATGAGAGGGAAAGAAAGAAAATGGGCGCGCGCCCGTCCGTTCGCATCGTCCAATCACACTTTTCGTCAAGCATTTATCAGCTTACTACACCCCAAGTCAAGCGTGCGTAAATAACTTTTATCTACACTAATGTTGTAACATTCTACTTATGTTACCAATACTTGACTTATAATGACTACTGTTATAGCTCAGACAACAAAAAACTCAATTTAAGCAATTTGACATGATGTTATAATATCCAAATCGATATCGTAAAATCTTATTATAACACTGTGTGAGAGCGAGAGAGAGAGAGTGAGGGGTGAGAGAGCCTTATTTCAAAATCCTAACAGCGCGCGTTCGCTCCTGATTGGCCCTGCGCGCTGCAGCTGCGCTCTCATTGGTTCAATCCGTGCTTGGAAAGGATTTGCGAGAAAGAGACAAAGCTCTACAAAAAAATGAAAGCAAAAATGAATGAAATGAGAGGGAGAGAAAAATGGTGAGAGCGCGCACTCGCTCCTGATTGGCCCAGCATGTGCTGCAGCTGCGCTCTCATTGGTTAGATTTTGATGGCGACAAATTCACTGCACTGCACAATGTTCTATTAATTGATTAATTCTATTAGTCAGTATTAGCGAAAATCAAATAGTTTTAGAATTAATATTATAAAATAAATACATAATATTATTATATAAAAGTTGAACAGACGAGATACTGTAAAGTTAAATATTACAAAATATTGATACTTATATTGTATTAGAGTAAACAACAAAGTTTTGTGTTTAATATTAAGTATAACAACTTGAATATGTTTTAGCAAGTTTTAGTGTTAATACCGGTGTGGACAAGTGTTATTAAGATAATCTTAATGTTTGTACCATAACTTAATCAAGTGTTTGTGTCCTGTGGAAGAGCGGAGAATCCCACTACAGGTATTTATTTACTTAAAGGGTTTTCTCCAAACATTGTACTAGGCATTTAAGTTTTGCTCAAAGAAATAAATAACTTATTATTATTGTTATTATTAGTGAAGATAAAGTAGTGTATGCAACTGCATATAACACGGGTATTAAAACACTTGTTAACTATTTTGAAACTCGCTTTCGCTCGTTTCAAAAAATCCACTCGTGTTTTAATACCCTTCATTATATGACAGTTGCATAAACTACTATTACTTCAATATATACAAATCACGTCGGTACCTTGGCGGGGCTGCGGCTGAAGCGGTAAGTGAGGTGGTGGTGGTGGCTGGGGGGCGTGGTCAGCGGCTTCACGTACAGCTGATGCCCGCTGACGCGCTGCCCGCCCGGTGAGCGGCCCGCGCGCGCGCCCGGCAGCGGCGACAGGCTGCACTCCTGAACACAAAAAAAACTCATAATCAGTGGCGTAACTACAGGGTGACAAGTCGGTAAAATCCCACGAGCACCCGGTCAGAGGAGTGCTAAGTCTCAACATTTATTATTACACTTAGTAAAAAAAAGAAGCTTCTCTTTTGGGCGCCCATCCGATGAATTTACTCATTACGCCACTGCTCATTATCCAGGCAGACGCATATAGCGGAAGCATAGCCACTTTGGGGCGACAGCAAGCACGATACTTTTAGCAGCGCGATCTACGATTTAGACGCTTATTAGATGCTCAATGTAGCGACGAGAAGCTCACGCAGCGCACACAAAAGCGGAACACCGCGATTTAGTTTCAAAGTGACTGCGAGTGACTGACTGATTGAGGGATACGTTATACGTATCGACCTCGCGTTTATAACTAGCTGCGCTCCGCGGTTTCATTCGCGTAAGTTTCGATCCCTTGGAAATATCGAGATGAAAAATAGATGTTGGCCGATTCTTAGATCTAAACAATAGACATACAAATGTAATTAGAATAGGTCTAGCCGTTTAGGAGGAGTATGGTAACGAACATTATGACACGGGAATTTTTTATATATTAGAGATATACTAATAAGATTATAGCCGCGTCCAAGTAAACGTGCCGAGGGAGCCAGAAAACGAGCTGCAAGAATGCGGCTAAGGTCGATATTACTTATCGATGAATTACGCTCGCTCGATGCGTCAAACACTGTTTATAATCGCACTGCTTGTTATATTTGTTATTATTTTCTGTTTAAATGTTCTATTATTTATGTGATATGTACTTTTAAATGAGTACTAATAGATTTTATTAAAAAGAGAGAAAGAGAGAGCTTATTAAAATTTAAAAAACAGACCAAAATCGTCTGGCAATACATTTAAGAAGACAGTGATACCTACAGTTTCGACGATGAAAACAACGTAAATTAAATGCATCAAGCTATTTTCTATTGATACGTTTTATTTCACTTATTTTGTGTTATTATAAAGTTACAAATTGTTTTGTTGATTTTTTAAGATAATAATAAAAATACATATTTTCCTTGTTAAAATATTTTTGATAAGAAAATGACATAATCAATCATTTCAGTAACACGTTATCGATAATCGATAATCGTCCCCACTCCCTACAAACGGGTAGTTTACTACGGGGCGATTCGGGCCAAACGATTTAAGGCCGCGTCGGCACTTCTACTTGGACCACGGTACAGTTAGTACGATGAGTAAATAACAAGACAACTAGTTCAACTAATAACATAAAGAAGTAGTTATTTATGTTCCTTGCCATCAAGACTAAAAGGTGCATACCATTTAGCTGAAACGATTATGTTTATGAAGTTTGCACCGCCATTTTGGAAAATAAAAGAAATATTTCAAGCTAGCACAACTTTTATTTCTTTTATTTTCCAAAATGGCGGTGCCAACATCATAAACATGAAAGGATTAGCTGTATTACGACGATTGATGACGCTTTACGATGATATACTTGACAATTTTCATTTACTCGCTTCATATATTCCTACTGTTTGCATTTTTAACGCCCGGTCGAGATCGCAAATGTGCGACCGACAATCTTGACGGTAAGTGTAAACGTGCCGTGTCGTGTGGTGCGCGTGTAAGACAGTGGCAAACTATTTTGTGAACTATTGTGTATCTGTGTTCTTTTGACGTTTGTGTTGTCTGCGGACTTCCGTCCTCTCTTTGGGCCGAACCATCGCCAAGGGAGCACTTACTTGTTAGCTATGTGATTTATCTAAATAAATAATTGAAAAGAAATATGGTTTTTACTAAAATACCACGCCACGGTTGCGCGCTAACAGCAACTAATAAATAGTCAGAATGATAATGTAAATAATTACTTTTAACTGTAATCTTAAGTATATCAGGCTAATCTTATCTTTCAGACGTGAAGATGTGTTTTTATCTAAAGTACGAGATATGTGGAACCATCATCACCGAATGTTATCACACCATTACCTAATACTAAAGTATGGAGTTATTTCTAAACCTGAGCCCTGTAATTCCGATTTCATTTCTTTTACGAAGTTGGTTTAAGTAAGTTTACATTCATAGATTGCTTCAATCAATTACATTTTGGAAGGTTATATTATTATAGCTCTGAACTGTCAAGCATGTCATCATATAATGAAAATAGCCTCTATATATTAATATGTGAAGCAAAATTTTTTGGTATTTTTCGTATAAATATCATATGACATGTTATGTCATTGTAATTATGGTAACGAAAATCAATAATTAAGTTTTACTTCAGTTGTGTGGTCTAAAGCACACACTTTTTTTGGGACCTCAACTTTTGCTGTGGAATACAGCTTCATCTGATTGCTAACGTACCGTTAGGATGCATATCGTCCTTATTTGAAGTCGACAAAAATACCGATGCAATTTTCATAACCTCAGTACTTCACTAGACACTACATATTTCCTTCTATATAAAAAGGTGAATAACCTTCCGATACATGTAATTTAATATTTAATATATTTATTTATTTAATAATATTTATTTATTTCTTTCACAAAGGTATATAACAACATTGGTATGAATATAATTGGTCTCGTAACATAAAACCCTTTTGGGGGACTGGAGTGTTACGAATCCCCAGGCCCTCACTAGTATAATGGAGGGAATTGATTACAACTTACATCCTTATGCCTGCCCGTAAACCGTAGCGCGAAGTTCTGCATACACTTCACGTACACTTGGTTGTAGAAGTTGATCAGGTCGCCGCGCTCCGGTGATTCTGGAATTTATAATGAAATTTGTAACAAGGGCGCAACACCCTCCTCCTTCTTCAGTGCGCTTCGGACCATCACCATTCAGTGCATCTCGGACAATGGAGGTAGTTGGAAAATTTACTGATTAAAGTTTACAAGTCGCATTATAACGACTCGGTGCCGACTCGATTCCAACTCAACTCCATGTATTAGTAAGAGGTATCGCCACGCTGCATGCTTGCATGCAGCCGAATTGGGCCGCCACGACCGGGGAGGTACCTCTCGCTTACACGAGACCGGCGTGAAGTGACAGCTGTGCTGTCGCGTTTCGTGCGGTGTGTAAGTTGCCGGCGGTCCACGGAGGTGGGAGGAGAAAGGGGGGCAGCGCATCTGTAGTCTATGCAGATGTCTATGGGCGTCGGTAGTCATGAAAATGGCTACAACTGCTCGTTTGCCCTCCTATACCATAAAAAAAAAATGTATGGTTTTCCATGGACCATCCATGGACATATGGATAAATGTAAACTTTATGTTATTTCTTAAAAGTGAATTAGTCAACTTTGTAAGTTGTTAATAGGTGGACAACGCGTGAACAACGCTTTGACCATGCATTGTACGTGCGTTGTATACTTTCAAGTGAATCGGCGTCGAGTCAATATAATGTGCGTACACCTTTGTTTCCCTAATCGAGCGTTATCTTGGTTAATGACGGGAGAATTCGGTGTTTGTACAGCATTGTATTGTATGAGATTTTTTTAAGGAGTAAAATCCCAAAAAATATATGTAGTTCACTTCATTCAGTTATTATCATTCAGTTCAGTTTATTAGTTTCTTTTTTTTTAGTATATGGGAGCAAACAAGCAGTCAGACATTTTTATGACTACCGACGCCCATAGACATCCGCATAGAGGTTATACAGATGCGTTGTCCACCTTCCTCCATGGGGCACCGGCTACTTAAACACTGCGCCGATATCGCGTAAGAATAAGAATGTAATTTATTTAGGTCAATTTACACTGTTACAGATTTTTTATTATATATAATACTAGCTTCCGCCCGCGGCTTCGCCCGCGTGAATTTCGGACTTCAAAAATCCCTATATTTTTTAACTTATTATGTTATTCTGATATGAAAGCTATATTACTGTAAAGTTTCATGAAAATCCGTTCAGTAATTTTTGTGTGAAAGAGTAACAAACATTCTCACAAACTTTCGCCTTTATAATATTAGTAGGATTGGTACTACTTATTCTGAGGTAAGTAAGGAGAGGTACCTCCCCGGTTGTAGCGTAGCACTACCTCTCGAGTACTCACCGTCGGTTCCTGCCGGCCGGATGAGCACGGAGCGATACACGTGGTTGTCCGCCAGCGGCCTCTGTCGGTAGCACCGCATTATGTCCGCGAAGGTTTGCTCCACGGGGTTCGTAGCTGTCGCCGACACCTGAGAGCAATACATACATATATTATACCTCGGACTTGACTGACTCGTGCTCTAAACGTAAACGTGTTCAACCACAGACGTGAGGTTCAGTTTTCAATTTCTAATAACGGTCCGGAGTCAGGAAGATGGCGGTGTTACACCCCCTTGCCTCCGGAGAGTATGTTAAGCCGTCGGTCCTGCGCCAGATTTCTCTCCGGTCGTGTCGGAATGCCGTCCCATTATATATAAGGGAATAGAGAGTGCACTTGTGTTTGCGCGTACACTTGTGCACTGTAATATGTCCTGAGCAGATGCATGCACGTCTATATGGACGACTGCTAATGATTTATTGATATAGGTATTAACTCACTGTACTCATCTAAGAGTTCATACTACATAGTTAGGTCATTATTTTAGTAATTACTGTTTAAAAATTAAGAGCGCTCTCACATATAGGCGTTTTTGTCGCGCAACTACAGCGTTTCTCAGTCGCGCTGCTGTAGCTCAACTCCCACCTATACGTATTGACTATTTCAATATCGTAGCTGCAGCGACGCAGCCGCGTCGGTCGCACGACTGTACGACTGCGAGCTTGTAGTGGCGTGTACGTCGCATAGTCGCGTGCGATTAGTTAGCGTTAGACCACGACTGTCGGTAGCGACTTAGCCGCGCTACAGACGTTGTAATGTGAAGGGGCTTCGGTGTGCTAGTCGCAACTCGCACTACAGAAACTCCTATATGTTATGTTAAAGCTCTCTCATATTAACACATTTCATACTATGCTATGAAAATAAGTTATCAATTAAGATAATAAGTCATTATTTTGATAATGTCAGTTTAGAATTTAAAAAAGATTTATTAAATACTATATCATGATAAATTATAATTTATTATTAGATAATGATCTATTAAGTGCTTACTTTTTTTAACTATTAAACCATAGGTTTCGCTAATGCACCGCCCTCCTTCACATCCCACCGCCATGGATAACCACATTTACAACACGCATCAGCATAGCTATCACTTCTGTTGCATATTTGCGTACCTAATACCATAAAAGTGCAAGTATAGTGCCAAACATATCTGACCCGGTAGCCGAGACTGGAACTAAGTGCGAAACACACGATACTTTTAGACGCGGTGACTGGCGCCTTAAGACGCTTTTTAGACGCGGGGAGGCGCACACTTCAAAGCATATCAACCGTGCCGGTCAGATTCAACAGTATGATCGCTTCTTACAAAATGCACAACTACCTACCTTGCATATGCAGCAGTGGGATTACTTACAAAATGCACAACTACCCACCTTGTATATTCAGCAGTGGGATTACTTACAAAATGCACAACTACCCACCTTGTATATGCAGCAGTGGGATTTCTTACAAAACGCACAACTACCCACCTTGCATATTCAGCAGTGGGATTACTTACAAAATGCACCACTATACACCTTGTATATTCAGCAGTGGGATTACTTACAAAATGCACAAATATCCATCTTGTATATTCAGCAGTGGAATTACTTACAAAATGCACAACTACCCACCTTGCATATTCAGCAGTGGGATTACTTACAAAATGCACAACTACCTACCTTGCATATTCAGCAGTGGGATTACTTACAAAATGCACCACTACCCACCTTGCATATTCAGCAGTGGGATAACTTACAAAACGCACAATTACCCACCTTGCATATGACGTAGACGGCGCACATGAGCAGCTGGTCGAGATGCCGGTCCCGCAGCAGCTGCGTCTGATGCATGACGCTGTATTCGAGGCACGTCCAGATCTTGCGCTTCAGCTCCTCGTCCAAGAGGCGGAGGCGCACGCAGAGGTCGTTCATGCGCACCTCCGCCAGGCTGTAGAACTGGAACAATACAAGTTTTTTTTATAGTTTAAATGGGAATCAGTCGGGGACATTTTCATGACTACCGACGCCCATAGATGTTGTCGTGTAAGCGAGAGGTACCTCCCGGTCGTGCCGAGGATACGTACTTTTTTTGTTTAGAAGGCAAACGAGTACCTAATCTTGAGCTTTTTATCGACGCCCATAAACATCCGCAGAGGTTGTGCAGGTTCGTTACCCTCCTCCTTCCATGGGCCACCGGAAACTCACACCGCATTTCTGGCTTCCACAAGACTGTATCGTGTCTCCCTTCTGCCTCCTGTTCCTTAATTACAACAACAAACAACCACTGGTTTGTATTTATTTTTAAATCGTTGCTATGCGTATAAGTGCACTGGAGTCGCTATACGCTATTAGCGTCAGTATTACACGAGGGAATCTCTTGTTTTTCCTACCAAATAGGGTCGCAGTATGTAGATGCTTGATACCCCGCAAGGCCGATAGACCTTAGATTTGATAAAATTGAAGTACCAAAGACGCCACTGACAAGAGACAAAAATAAAGAGAATGAAAGATAATAATTTTAATAATCAATCCACGCTGACGTTTCGTTAGTGCGTACGGGGATGGGAGACAAGCGAGCGTCATGTCTTATTCAAATCTATTAATAGATTTAAAATATAAATAGACCTCAGTCCGTCCGAGACCATGGCCGCTGAAAGGTGACCGTACCGTCGGTTGCGAAGATGTTTATGTGTTGAACGTAATGCGTTAAGTAAAACATTCCTTTAAGTGATTTTTTAATAAAGAACAATATGTATAGAAAATTTGTAATATCCATTTCTTAGACTCAGATTTGGTAAAATAATGAATACGCCATCAAAGCTTACTATTTTAACGAGTTCTGTGAAATAGATATTTATATTATAGTGTATTGAACATTTCGTTTCCAAATCAATCTTTAAGTTACTAATATTTGAATTTTACAACCATTTAAAGTAGTTTTATTCTAATAAGAAAGATTCGCGTAAAGTTAAAAAAAAACATTACTATGAAATAATTAATACAACGAGTTTAGAATAAGCGTTCACTCTTAACTGATAACGCGTGTTTAGATATATATCTACTCTATAGGCTTCCTTGATAACACAATCAAATTGATTCAATCATATTTATTTCAGTATAAATTCAATAATAAACACGCGTACTCGTCGATCCGATATCATTCTAAAATGAAGTCAAACATTTTATATTTGTTATTAATAAAAATTATATACGAATGTGAATCGGCAAGGATATTGGCATATTATCCAACACCTGCTCACAGTCACCAGTCGGTATTCCGTCCGCTTACTATAGAGTTACTCAACCGTGGACACGAGGTTACACACATATCGCCGAATCCAGTGTTTACAAGAGACACACACGAAAATTTGACAGAAATCGATGTCCATGATGTGTCATATGAGATAGCACAAAATTTTAAAAAAAGTATGCTTACGGATGAAGCGCAGAAATTCGATTTAAATGTACATGGCGTACGCATGTTCTATGCAAATCTTTTCGAAGCACAAATCAAAACACCGCAAGTGCAAGAGTTTTTGTTTGGCAAGAAGCAACAATTTGATTTGATACTCATTGAAGAAATATCACTCATATCGCTAGCTGTCTCCCACGTCTACAATGCTCCAGTGATCCTTATTAGTTCTTACGGTGCATTAAACGAAATATACGATATTCTAGGTGCCCAAATGCACCCAATATATTACCAGTCATCTTTGAACAAAAGAATATACAACCTAACTTTTTGGGAGAAGGTTCATCAACTGTATGAACATTACTGGACATTGCTCAAATCCAGTGAATACGATGATGAAGAAAATAAAGTCATTCAAAAATTATTCGGCCCAGAAGTTCCTACGATTCGGGAATTACACAACAATGTGCATATGCTGTTTGTGAACGTCCATCCAATTTGGGTGGAGAACCGACCAGTGCCGCCCAACGTTGTGTATCTCGGAGGGTTCCATCAAACGGAAACGAAAGAATTACCGCAGGTATCTTTTGAGCTTAACTACATTTATCTCATTCATGCTTTTATAAAAATGTTCTGATATTTTTTCTATTGAAATATTAAAATCGGGATGCTTGTAAGCAACGTTCATAAGTACCAGTAAATGATTTTATGTCAATTAATCATCAGCATCCTAAGAATGTCAGGTGGACGGCAGTAGTGGCGGACTAGATACTGTGGCAAAACCATCGGATGACGCCCCTCTCTCTTGCAATATGAAGACGCTTGACTCATGCGTGTTGGGATCTACCCGCCCGGGAGCTATTTCTTAGCATTGGCATTTTGCCGGCTTACGATCACGATGTGGCACGCTGGGGTTATTGTTACGCACGTCAGCAAGAGCTATTAAGCACTAAAATTATTTGGGACGATGTGAAAAGGGGCATTTAGCCGGCTTGTCTCTATACTATTATGTGTCTATCTCAGAGAGAATAGCAATAGCTAATAAGGACTATATAGGAGATAATGTGAAAAAAGCTATTTATAAATAAAGGATAATTCAATATATTTTTCAGGATTTACAATCATATTTAGACTCCTCCAAACATGGCGTCATCTACATCAGTTTTGGGACTAGCGCCACATCATCAATGCTCCCCGCCGACAAAATAGAGATACTCGCCAGAGTTGTGGGCCAACTGCCTCACGACGTCTTGTGGAAATGGGATGAAGACAAGTTACCGGGACAGAGCGGGAACACTAAATTATCTAAGTGGGTGCCTCAGGCTGATTTACTAAGTATGTGTATTTTGAATAAAAAAATAATTGTTTTCCTTGTTCCACACAATTTCAAAGTAATAAAATCTTTTACAAGAGAACCATTAATTATATTGTTAGGGGTACCTTATAAGTTATTTCCTTTTTAAATCTATATCTATACCAAACTACAACCAAACAAACTTAAGTCAAAAAAAAAAAACAAAAATCTATTAAAGAGTTTTAGCGTGAAAGAATAACAAATATACATATTCAGACAAAAAATGAGGTTCAAAAGCTTAACGCTTTACCGCGCTTAACTCACTCGAGTTCGGCGTACCTTTCATTCCAGAACCGCGTTTGTTCTTATATTTGTTTGTCTGTAATTGGAATTTTGCAAATAAATTTCTAATCCATTCCAGTCGTTGTCTGACCTGGCGCACAGCTTATGTTGATTTTTTTCCAGAGCATCCAAAAGTGAAGCTGTTCATAACCCAAGCGGGCCTACAGTCCACGGATGAAGCCATTACAGCTGGAGTGCCCCTGGTGGCCTTCCCCGTTTCGGGCGACCAGTGGTACAACGCCGAGAAATATGTAAGACACGGCATTGGACAGAGAGTGCTGTTCGAGGAGGCAACAGAGAGTGTGGTCAGAGACGCAATAGTCACAGTTTTAAGTGATGAAAGGTAGGGACTGTTTAAATTTATTATTTGGTTTAATATGTATTTCTTATTTACTGTCATATTGTCACAATTAATGCTAAAAGACAAAATTATAATGTCTTTTCACCATCTACTAAAATTATAGACGGATGAGAACATAATTTCTTGGGTTCGTGTACCTATCTGCCTAAAATTGGGATACAGTTATTTTTAGTCCTTTACATGTGTTATAGTAGTTCAAAATTGTCTACTATTGGTCTTAAACTCTGAACTTTTATGCTGTGAAGGCGAAGATACAAAGCCTTGCAGGACCAGCCCCCTACTCTCCCACAGATGGCAAAGAGTTATGTAACTAAACTATTATTGTCATGGCTAGACGGATATGAAATCTGTTGCTGGCTCCAGTACTTCAACTCAGTTTCTCTTGCAGCTACCGCAACAATATCATAACACTCCGGAGCATAATGTCCGACGAGCCACAAACTCCAATGGAGCGAGCAATATTTTGGGTGGAGCACGTGATACGTCACAAAGGTGCCACCCATCTCCGCGCTGCCACTGCCCACATGTCCTGGGCGCAGTACTTCGAGATAGAACTCCTAGTGTACTTACTAGCAATAGTCTTTACACTATCTTTGATAACGAGTATCGCTTTATTATATTTGTGTAAATTGTTATTTAGAAATAATGTTAGTAAATTAAAACAAAATTGATGAAAACCAAGTTGTGTACTAATTATTTGATTGATGTATTGTAAAAATCAGAAATTTTACTAATTAACATTTATACTAGGGTGAAATAAAAAAATATTAATTTGAACAAGTCACAAATCACAATACTAAAGCTAGTAAAATCCTACTAATGTAAATATGGAAGTTTGTATGTATGTTTATTAATTATTCTACCATATAAAACCTAAAGATTGGACTTGAATGAAATTTGACATGGGCTTACAACACAATGTGGTACAACAAACATTGCACGGTTCCAACGTTGTAGCAGGGATGGATCTGCAAGCAATAGGATCCCTCCAGCCACAGTCTGATCTCAATGAAAAGGCCACACTTCTACTTGGAGATTGTCTGACTCCCTCGGAACAGTCCCTACTACGTTGTAGGATGCACCCTATTATGTCAGGTTCCCATCTTGACCCCTGGTCCCAGTACTCCAACGGAACACGTCACCAATTCGTCCGGTTGGGAGGCGGAACATAGTACGTTTCTGTCTCTACCTCTTTATATTGTCCCTGTCCTAAAGCCGTTAAGGAAAAATATACGTATATTGTCATGTAATAGAAATTCAACTCACCTTCCTGAAGAACAATATTAGAGAGTTGTTCGCCTTCTTGGGCGTGCTGTTGGGCGTGGTGGCGGTGGGCTCGGCGGCAGCGGACGGACTGCTCGCCGGCGGAGCGGCCTCGATCTTCGCACTATTTGATTGTACTGAAACAAATAATTTTGTGAGTACATAATCATCACAACAAATCGAATAAATACTTTTTAAGTAAGAATTTCGGAAAACGCACAAATACACAGAATAGAGCTAATACTCTTTAAACTAGTGGAAAGATTTTTTCAAAATATAACTAGCTAATAAGCATTGAAATCGAAACACGAGTCGGGCCAGCGTTCTTTTTCCGGAATGACAACCAGGCTGGTGCAGTGGTACAGGGCTCGGATAAGCGGAGCATGTTGCGCCACGTCATGGATTTATGTTTATCTATGTATTAATATGTACTCATATAATAACAATATTTTAGTAAGAGGTAGTGCCACACTGCATGCTTGCATGCAGCCGAATTGGGCCGGCACGATCTGGGAGGTACCTCTCGCTTACACAAGACCGGCGTTGACAGCTGTGCTGTCGCGTTCCGTGCGGTGTGTAAGTAGCCGGTGACCCATGGAGGTGGGAGGAGAAAGGAGGGCAGCGCATTTGTATAGTCTCTATGCGGTTGTCTGTGGGCGTCGGTAGTCATGAAAATGGCTCCGACTGCTCGTTTGCGCCCCTTTACCATTTAAAAAAAAATCTATAAAATTTCTTAAATTTATGTAACATATTGAATATATTTCCGTTGTATACCTGTAACACAAGAACTTACGGTACTTAGTACGGGGTTAGGCTATTGTGGTGTAATATGTCCACAGATATTATTATTATTATTAACTGAATTTATAAGACAGCGTCATCGGATTGCTACGAATGCTCGTCGGGTGAATATAGGTCCAACAGTTTAAGAGCTACGATATCATAGAGACATTGTCAAACTGAAAACCCTTTTTTCGTGTAGGAGATTAAAAAACACATCAAAGGTCTTACTTTCTAATATATTTATATTAAAAAAATGTTATTAGTTAATGTTGCTACCGCGGGTTGATTATTTTCTACTACTACAGGACCCTCGTTGGACGAGTTAGATTCCACTTACCCGGTTTTTGGCAATTATATTAAAGTTTAGAAATGGCAATAGTAATGTTAGTTTAGTAGTAGTAGTTTTTACACATTCATTTTTTGTAATTGTTACTTTTTGTGCCACTATATATTTTTTTCCTACTAGGAACTGTGTGTGATATGGATAATAATGATAGCAAAATATAATATAAATAAATAGCTTATAGCAAAAATAGTGAAGTCCAAGCAAAAAGAGTTCTTTTGTAGGTCTAATTTAGGATTTGCTCCGCTACTTAGGTACAAGGCGTAGATGTCGAAATATAGTAATGAAATTTACTGTTTATATTAGTTCGTGACATTATACTACAAGTAATGAGAGGGAAATGATTTTACCTAGCAGCGACTGACCGGGTTTAATATTATCCTTAAATAATTGCTTCTTCGCCTGATCCGCCATAGGTGTTAAAAACCTGTCGATCGACGCTGAAACAAACAAAAAAACATTAATGTAATATAAAAACGTATGTCTAGGGAACCACCGCTAGGGACGAGTTCATTTCGCTTTTTCGTAAATGTTTGCTGGTTACAGTTGAAATATATATAAAATATATTTATTTCTAAGCAATTTAATGACCACTTCACAGCCCTGCTTACAGCCACTGAGAGCAGAGTGCCGCCGACGCGAAACTTATTACACATTTTACGAATTCACTTAATGTGTTTAGGTTGTACCGACCGCACGTCCAAAATGTGATTTGTATAATTCCATTTTGAATACAAACATTTTCATTTTTAATATAAGGAACTTGCCTCCAATATTATTCCAAAGCCAGTAATAATCATTACATAGTATAAAACAAACCGCCATCTGTGTGTCTGTATGCTTAGATCTTTAAAATTACGCAACAGATTATGATGGAGATTTTTTTAATAGATAGTGATTCAAGAGGAAGGTTTATATGTATAAAAAGCTGTGGGGCGAAGCTGCAGCCGGAAGCTAGTTATACTATAAAATCAATCCTAAGAATTGTTTCTGTAGCCAGGAGTTCATTAGCAATAAAAGCATGCCTAGCGAACGAGTCGACAAGTCATGTCATGTTACGTAATTACCAAGGCCCACAGACATTCATAGTTAGTACACACCAGAAGATCTCATTCCCACCTTCTCGCATCGGTCTCTCTCTTAACTTCTCTTTCATAGCATAGATCTCGTTCTTTCTCTCAGTTACTCGTTTATAGCATAGGTTTCTCTCTCTTTCAACTTCTCGTTTCGAGTTCAAAGAGTTAACTTCTCGTTTATAGAATAGGGAGCGAACGAGTATCAAGGTCATGTGATGTTAAGTGATCACCAAGGTCCACAGAGATCCGTAACACCACTTTCCTCTCTCTCTCTCTCGTTCGCGGTACTCACTGGTGGGTCGCGCGGGCGGCTCGTCGTGCACGTACACGTCGGCGGAGGCGGGCACGGGCGCGCGCGCCAGCTGCGCCCACAGCGGGCTGCTCGACGCCCACACCAGAGACTCCAACACTTGCTCCTCCACCTTGTGACAAATCGAAACAGGTCGTATAGAAAGTAAATTAAGTTAGTAAATGGTGGAAATGGTAAAAAAATATATTACTTTTAAGAGATGAGATGTAATGTAATTTAGAATGTTTATTTTAAAACTTGCATAGAAAAATTAATGATTTGTAAATAGACTTTTGGAGTCTGATTGGAGTTTGACTTGCTGCTCGCAAGTCCGCCAGTCTCAAAATACATAACCGATACGGCGGTATTTTCTGAGCTCGGCAAATCGTGAATTGTATTCAGAATACAGGTGTGTAAGTAGCCGGTGGCCCATGGAGGCCCACCTCCATGGGCCACCATGAGAAAGGAGGGCAGCGTATCTGTATAGCCTCTATAGTTTATGCGGATGTCTATGGGCGTCGGTAGTCACGAAAATGGCTCCGACTGCTCGTTTGCCCCCCTATATCATAAAAAAAAAAAGAATAGTATCTACATAGAGAATCATTTTCGAACTGTTACAATGATTACATTTAAATGTAATTCACTGAAATAAGAAGTAGCTTCTATTTCAAATAATTCAATGTTTTATGAGAGCTTGAAATGACGGAGAGTCTAATACATCGCATTGCTATTTACTTCAGTTTTGCGAATTCAAACTCCAATGAATTGCGAAAAGGTGGGTGTGTAAAAATATTATAATGTCACTTCTAGGCAAGGGTTCGGGTAGAGCAATAGCGAACTATCTTTTAAACATATAATAATAATAATCTTACAGCGTTAAGATGTTTGATAACGTCCCGGCTGAGTTTATCCACCACCGCTTGCACCACAAGCTCGATGATCTTATAGAAGTGGAAGGCGCTGAGACTGTATATCTGCAGCACCCGGGGGAACCTCATGGAGTGCACTCCATACGCGTGGAGCACCACCTCCGTGCAACAAGCATATACTGTGAGCTGGTATGTCTCTTGTGATAGCAGTTTCTGAAACAAACATTTTACTGTAAATTGACTCTTTATTATATACTTTACTAGTCGACCCGACAGCCCTATTGTCAATCCGTTATTTTGCCCTACAATAATGTATTTTTTAATTTTTCATTACATATATTGATAAATTATAGCCTAAATGTTACCAAGCACTAATACCTACATAACAAAAAAACTTATCAAAATCCGTCCAGTAATTTTTTCATGAGAGCCGCACAAGACACAGAGAGTATGACGTCTTCTACAGTTTTATTATATGTATAGATTACTCGCAAAGGTTAGGTTTGATTTAAATCGGGGTAAATAATAAATAAACAACGGGCAGTCATAGGGACTTCCGATCGAAATGAAAACATAAAATAAATAACAATTACCTGTATTTAGTAGCACACATAAGTGTGCGCTATAAGTAAGCGATGACGCGAGTTAATAATAGATATCCTTGTATATATAACATCACTAAAAAGTCTTCCCTCCAAAATACAAGTACAGAAAGAAAGAAGACAAAAAAAACCTAAGAGAGAACACAAAATATTATTTAACTATATCACTGTGACTCAGTGATATAATTAAATAATATTTTGTCTTCCGACTCCTACCGACTATTCGATTCTTGCATTTTTCGTGCGTTACAGGCTAATTGGGCCAGCACTACCAGGAGGTAGGTAATGGGTACCTCTCGCTTACACGATACCAGCGTTAAGTGACACCTGTGCTGTCGTTTGCTGCGCGTTGTGTGCGATGTGAAGGAATCCGGTGGCGCATGGATCATCCATGCGAACGTCTATGAGCATCGATAGTCAAGAAAATGGCTCCTAATGCTTGTTGATCCCGTGGTATAAAAGGGTAATAATAATAAATATTTTTTACAATACCTGTAAGGAAACCTGTGGCTTCTTCCTATGCTCCTCCCGTATGATGTACTCAAACACCTTGTAGTACAGACAGGTCACCATGTTGCAGCGGAACGCTATGGTCTCCTCGCTGCAGTTGCTCTCGCTGAGGCTGCGGGAGAACTGCTCCATCCAACAGTTGCACCGCTGTACCACATTGGTGTTTATAAATTCTTCGGTTACTCCATACTCCCTGTAATTATTATTATAATAATTTTAAATACTCATGTATAAGAGAGAGTTCCTTGCCTCGGAGAGTATGTTAAGCTGTCGGTATTTTGAGTATGGTTTCTAATCGGTAGTGTCGGTCTACCGTCTCATCGCAACGAGGGTTAAAAGTGTGCAATTTTGTCTATGCATACATTTGTGCCCATTTGTATGTAGGTTCGATAGAAACAACTGCAGTTTGATTTATGGTATACCCATAGGTTTTATGGTTTACCGGTAGCTGACCCGTGCCCGCTTAGTTGAGCGTCAAAAATAAGTTACTTACTGATATTTATAGCTTCCTATTAGTGAAAGAATGGTTAAAATCGATCCATTAGTAGCTGCTGTTTCTAGCCTGCTTTTGTATCAAAAAACAAAAAATCGTTTCACTTTACAACATTAGTATAGGTAGATAGACAAATGAAAAATCCGAGCCTTTTCATAACTGCAGACACTTCAAAACATCCCCTCCATTTAGATTCGTCTCTATTTTCTCCTCTCAAATGGGCCACAAATTCGTCAGTACTCACTTGAGGAAGGCACGCAGATGCGGCGAGGGCTGCGGTCGCGCCGCTCGCAGCAGCGACGCCAGGCGCGCGAGGCTGTTGGTCGCCTCCGACACCGGCGTTAGTGCCTCACGCCGCTCCAGGTAACGCCGCCCCGTGAGGGGCGTGTCCGGGCACGCCCTACCGCCCTGTAACGTAACAATTATCATTATCAGGAAATTTTACCTACCGCTCTGTAACGTAAGAATTATCATAGCTGTCATGACTTTTTTTATAGTACAAGGAAACAAACGAGAAGTCGGGAGCGAATTACATGACTACCTATGCCCATAGACATCCGCATAGAGGTTATACAGATGCGTTGGCCTCCTTCGTACTCCACCCTCCATAGGCCACAGGCTAATTACAGACCGGATGAAACGTAATGATATGTGTGACATATTTGTTTCCTTTATCAGTCCACTTTTTTGACATTGGCAAACAAGCAATAGGATAAATAACCATCCACGCCCATATACATCCACATAAAGGTGAAGTAGATTACATGCAGAGGGCATTCATCACTTTGTCCTTCAATGAGCCACTGAATATGAACTACCTACCCACTACAATAGGCTATTTGACAAGATTTTGAAAACCATCTTATATAATACTTTAGTCTAGGAACTCGCAAAAAATGTTATATTTAGGTAATTTTTATAAGTAGGTATTTGTTTTTAAAACCCACTTTAAAATTTATTAATTAAATACAGCGCCAAAACAGTAATTTTAGCAATAGCGCACAACATCGTTGACATAGAGATAGTAAACAAACGTCAAAACATTTGGTATAGTTAGCGTCGATATTAGATTTGTAACTTAAAAACTTTACCTAAACAAAGGAATTACAAATGGTGTGTAGTGCCAAAATGTACAAATACTTCAATAAAAACTCCAAATAAACTTTTGTTCCCTCTTTCCAGGCTACTTCTATACAAAAATAAATGTAAATTATATTTTTTATTGTATATAATTAGGAATGTATTAGTTTATATTTTTAGATAAATCTCTAATTAATGAGGCCCGCTGAGTTTGTTTCGCCGGTTCTTCTCAGGACAGGGCTAGGGTTGAACCGGTGGTAGATGAAATTTTTGACGTTCAAGAAGCAATTTTTTAAATTCTATTTTGAATAAAAATATTTTGATTATGATAAGATGCCACACAACGTCGCAAGTGGTCAACTGTAGGCAGGTTTCTACTGGCTGCTTTCTCAAAATATGTATCCATTATGAAATAAAATAATCGACTATTATAAATAAACGACAATATATCACTAGAAATTACTCTAAAATGTCATGTGTTTTTAATATAAATCTGTTATATCAAAAACAAAAAAAATAAAAACAGCTTAGAGAAGGTAGTCCAGAGAAAAATTCAGTTAGGCTGGGCAGCATTTGGCAAACTACGCCGGGTCTTCTCGTCGCCCATCCCTGTGATGTCTGAAGACTAAAGTCTTCAACCAATGCGTCCTACCAGTAATGACCTACGGAGCCGAAACGTGGACACTCCCGGTCCGAATGGTCCACCACTTTAAAGTTGCTCCGCGCGCTATGGAGAGAGCTGGGCTCGGTGTTTCTCTGAGGGATCGAATCCGAAACGAAGGAATTCTCCAGAAGAACTAGGGTAACCGACATAGCTACTCGGATTAAAAAGCTGAAGTGGCAGTGGGCCGGTCATATCTGCCGCAGAACCGATGATCGTTGGGGTCGACTGGTTCAAGAGTGGAGACCACGGACCGGCAAACGTAATGACATAGGCAAAGCTGTGTGCAGGAAGCGGGAAAGGTTAGCCGAAGATCGAGGCCAGTGGCGTGCTATGGAAGAGGCCTATGTCCAACAGTGGACCGTAATAGGCTGATGATGATGATGATGATGGTGATGATATCAAAAAAATACAGCAAAATGACTAAGATGGCTGACAATCAACAATGTTTACTATCCATTGACATGATAAAAGATTCAACCAATCCGGAATGTTTCGTGTCACATGACAAATAAAAGTATTTTATTTTTGTATTTTTAGGGTTCTGTACTCAAAGGGTAAAAACGGGACCCTATTACTAAGGCTCCGATGTCCGTTCGTCTGTCACCAGGCTGTATCTCATGAACTACGATAGTTAGGCAGTTGAAATTTTCACAGATGGTGTATTTCTGTTGCCGCTATAACAACAAATACTAAAAAATTAAATAATATGAATATTTAAGGCATAAGGCAGGCCCCCATACAATAAACGTGATTTTTTTGCTCGTTTTTGTTCGATGTTGACAACGGCAACAGGTAGACACTTGAAATATTCACAGAATATGAAGTTATATATTGTCTTTAAAAAACATTAATTAAATTAAAATAAAACAAATATTTAAGGAGGGCTCCCATACAACAAACATGATTTTATTGCTCGATACTGATAACGGCAACTATTGAAATATTCACAGAATATTCATTTATTATTATTCACCTTAAAAATAAATATTTATTTTAAAATAAAATAATAAAAAAAATAAAAATAAATAAATATTAAATGAGGTTTCTCTCCCATACAATCTCCATACCATACAGTCTCCCATACAAAAGATAAGCTCCCGTTTTCGTAGATTATGGTACAGAACACTTCGTGCGCGAGTCCGACTCGCACTTGGCCGGTTTTTTAAATAAATAAATTAATATTTTAAGGTGACGATACTGCAAAATGATTTATAAATTTATAATATAAAAGGATGGTAA
>LUGF01031288.1:81172-93498 GCA_001625245.1 Calycopis cecrops
TGGGGAAATTCTTCATTGCTAATCGCATGAATTATTTTAGGGACTCCTAATTATCATGGCGTTTAGACCAAGCTGTACTCTTTACAACTGACTATAAATCATAATCACGAGGGTAAAAATCGGGACTAGACGATGGCCAGTCTTCAGCTCTGATGTCCGAGACAATCGCTTCAAACCAAGACTGCGTGAACCGAGCTTTATGACCCGGCGCCGATTCTTGCTGAAGACCATACTTAGTTATTGAACATTAAGGGGCTTAACTACCTTCTCAGGAATAGTATCTTTTTCGTACGAATACTACGTGGACGGCCAGATCTATTTCTGTCAAAAGCAGAGTAAGTCTCATTGTACCTATTAATAGTCTGGTACACAAACATTTGACTAATACCAAGTGTATGGAGTTTCAAAATTGCATTCGGCTCCATACCTACTTTGTGTAATGCAATCACAGTGATTCTTTTCTCTTTATCGCCCCACTCCATTTTAATATCACAAAATATTGTACAATGTATTGGGGCCAAAATGAGAAATCACAGTGAACTATCAATATATACTGTATTATCTATGCAGTGAACAAACGTATTAATCACAATGAACAATCGTATAAAAATTACTTGATTCCAATTTCAAATGAAATATTTTTTTATTTTTAAATATAACAGTATTTATGACAAAGTATATTGCAGATTGTCTTTATTGTATAGGTGAACAAAAATAATAAACATAATTTTTTTTGTCACTGAAGCTTACAGTATAAGATATTCTAAAAGTATTATAAAAATTATTTACATAAATGGAAATAATATATATATGGAAAGCCCCTATAACATTAGGAAACTTTATCATGGGAATATAAACCACAATATCTACATTAATTATAATAAATGTGTTATAGTTGTTTTGTTGTCATTGAATTAATCATCAATATTGTGATGATTGTTAAAAAAAAGTAAATAAATATATTCATTCACATACCTTTGAATGATGGATTTATTAAATCGATTCTTCTAGCCATGAAGGCATTTGCAAAAACAAAATCAAGACATGATAAAAGGACATGGTACATGTCGACAAGATCATCTGCTGAGTTGTGGAATTCACCTTTTACACACACATACAAGCACCAGGTAAATTCAAACAGTGCATTTGTTGAACAAGGTTGTAGTCTGAAAGAAAATGCAGTTTGTAAGATAATAATGAATGGTATGATAGTGTCGTTGGTATGACCAACTGGGCAAATATATAAATTGCAGAGTTACAAACATACTTTTCATGTCCAACCAAACTAAATAGTTTCCTTAGGATGCTTTGGTAAATCTGCAGGGTATGGTAGTAAATGAAAGTTGTATATCTTTTTTTATTGTACACAGTAGTATAAACTTTTGTGTTTTTGCAAGTGACTCCTCATGCCTATATAACATCGGCACAACTGTAAAACACTAGCTTACATTCTATCTACATGGAGTAATGACTATGTACAATATTATATATAATATATTGTTTACTTTGTATAATGCAGATATTTAAATGGATGGAATTACAAGGAGCATACATAATCATTGTTTGTCACAGTCCTATATTTAGATTTATTGTCCCTTTGTTCAGAGAAGAAATGTATCTTATCAATGTTATTACAATGTAACAATATCAATAGGAGCAGTGATATTTATTGATTTAAGACTTTTACTTTAGAAACTAGATGTGTTTTCACAATTTCCTCAAAAGTATTGCTGTTTTACATTCATTTTGGTCACTGACCTACTTTTCATGTAAAAAGTTTGTATGACCATTATAGTTAGTAAAAAAGAGACAGACTATTGGTAATTTCAGGTCATATATAATATATAACCTTCTGTTGGGTAGGATATTATTACAATTATTCCAGTTAATGAAGGTACAGTATTAAGCTTTATTTTCATCACTTGTTTAATTTTTATGTTTCATCCTTATTTACTGATTAAATACCAATCAAATCCTATTTTATTTGGAGTTATAAAACTGTCAATAGGCTTGCTACTTTTGTACCCAAGTAGGTGAATAAAATTTATTAGATTCTTAAGGGTTATGATTCAACAGAGACAGATGTGAACTAAAGATAAAATATAGAGATAATAAAATCTTACTTGTGCTTTTTACTTTTAGGGTTGTTTTTGACCGGTTCATTTGTTAAACCAGAAAATATTTCCTGAAATAATGGCTGAAAGTTTCTGAAGAGCACTGTGGATACAGCAAACTTGTGCTCGAGTCTTGTTATTCTGTCCTTAAAATTAGATGGCATCAAGGCCATTTCCATCCAATTCTTAATTTTGTTGAAAAACTGTATAAGGCTGAAATGATTTTTTTTTTTATTAAAAACATACTCTTCATATATCAGGTTAAAAAGAATTGTACCTATATGCTTTTATACCTTAGTTACTTTTAGATTTTACCCAAAATGTATAATTGAGGACAAAAACATATTTGATGAATACAAACTTGACTGATACAATTAACTTATTTTCTATATTGGTTATATAAAATATTTTTAGTACATACCTAATATTACAAAGTCTCAAAAGTCTTGTCAAGCTCACACAATTTCCTTCAACTGCCTTTCCTGATTCTACTGTGGGTGTCATTGATGTCCTGCACGCAACATACAGCGCACAGGCCATCCAGTGCATTGCATCGCCCTAGGTTGTTTATAAAGTAAAAGAAGATTGATCACCAAGTGTATTTGTTTTGATATAACCAATAAATACTTTTAGGAAAGAGTATATCAGATTTATTTTTAAAACGGTTTGAGTACTTACGTCTAGAGTATAATTTCGCTTTATTTCTAAAAATGATTCCTTTGATTTTTTCGCAGCCACTGGATCTACGTTTAGTTTTGAACATAAATTGTCTATCATAGCTGTCCAATTGTCTTCACTTTCATCTGGCTTAGACATTTTTGCTTGTAAATTATATTCAATAAGTTTATAAGTTTAAAATGTAAAACAATGCAAATAAATAGAGGAAAGATTACAAACTTATCCCGATTTGGACCAATTTTGACAACTACTTGGCGGGAAGATTAATCCCGCCTACAACGGCACACACACGCCCTCTGAGATTTGACAGTAGCAGACTGACATTAGCATTTGTTTTTTTTATTCCTATATTGGCGTACAAACAAATCAAGATTTATTGTTACTTAATACAATTACACCTATACCTTACAATCAACTATTATAATACCATTTTATAATAATTATCTACAACTAATTGAGAGCAGAGAGAGATAGTAATTGGTAAATACGAATATTTTCGGATACATGTGATTAGTGCAATGAGGTTAAAGTAGAAGACAAAGTAATAACTTATCTTGTGATTTATGGCAGTCAAGTGTAAAAATGCAAGTAATTAAAAAAAAATTGCAATATTAATGGCAATAGCCGAAAAGTAGCAATCAGCAAGGTTCACCTCTCCTCTCCTACCAGACGCAAAAAAAAAAATACTTGCCTTTAATTACTAAAGAGAATATAAATATACAAATATTTGTTACAAATGAGAATTTACAAATATTGACAAGCTTCTGATATTGTTTTATTTGAGAATACGACTTTTACGGCGATAATTTGCCATTGCACTGGCAGAATTTTAAATTTATGTTAATAAAAAGGATGAAAAGAAGTAATTGCTGATTGTCAAAAATTAAAATTGACAAATAAAATTCAAAACATTGTACAAAATTATGTAAATTGTAAAATGTAAAGTTGTATTAATTACAAAATCAAAGGATAGCTGCCTAGTGCAACCATTGACCCACAATCAGTATCCGCATATACTAAAAAAACATTACTTTTCACTAATAAAATAATAGTTTACAAACATGATTAGAAGGCTATACCACTGTTCTTGCGTTCAATATAATATCAAAAAGCAGGGTTTGAAACTGATGAAAATGCTTAACCCTAGACAGAAGAAGTATATGCTTACAATTCCCTAATAAATAGGATTTATTTACCTTTTAGGTTAGATGTACTTTAATTTTGTTATAACCTCTTTTAGACAATGGTATCCCATCCAATCTTTGGAAGCCAACTCCATGCCTTCTTTGAAAAGCTTGACCAAAACAGAAAAGGAGCCCGGTAAACGTGGAACACGTAGAACGGCAATGCTCAATAAACTTTTTATGAAAAATATTACAGACATTTTGTCCACGGGCACAGTTTCTATGAAGGTTCTAGGCCGAGGCATTGAAATATCGAAGGTAAGTAAGTGATAATTGAAAACAAATAACTAAATAATATACAGCTTAAGGTCTATACTTCTACAAACCTTTACATTTATTATTTAGTTATTTAAACATAAATATATATATAATAATATATATATAATAAATAGTTATTTAAACATATTTTATAAAATGTATAATATCAATACATTGACAATTAATCTTAGAATGTAAGACTTATTGCAACATTAGTCTGTAATCTGTATTTTAGGTATAATAACTATGCATCAAATTATCACCACTACAGAATGACCAGGAGGAGCTGCTGCACTAAGACGGCAGAGCCTATTCTATAGTCATCTAACACAATCGCTCTAATCAGTGACAGATTTACCACAAAGCCAACTAGGACAACTCCTAGCAACAAGCAACCTCTTACTATACTTGTGGTGTATGATTAAATATTCACAGCAGACAAGGGCTGCTTGGGTTAATTTGACAGTGTTCCAAATGCACTACAGCCACATGTAATAATTTTTTGATCATTAATTTCTAATAAGTTGTTATTATTACCACTACTCACTGTGCAATGTGGTCATAATCAATTTATTTATATGTAGATTGTAATAAATGTGTCACTAATGACAAGTTCGTTAGCTATCATGCATAATAATTGGGACTACCACAAACATCCATACTCACCAGTTGTAAGCTATCTAAGCTGGAAACTATTTTTATAAAACTTTTGGTCCCTACATTAAATCTAGATATGGTAAACAACTAAATGAACTCTCAGAAACAATGTCATTCAATTTCAGGTTAAAGTCACCCCAGACTTTCGCAATGTGAACGTCTATTGGGTGTGTAAGGGCACTTCAACAGACGAAGAGACTGAAAAACTGTTGCACTCAATAGCGGGACCGTTGAGACATGAGCTGTCTACATTACGGCTCATGGGAGAGGTGCCTTTTGTTACATTCATGAAAGGTAGATTTGATCGAGGCATATACTTGAATCAGGAAATATTTAAATGTGTTGCATAAAATTATAATACTTACTATGAGTTATATTATAATTTTATGCAATAATAAAAATATATAATAATTTAAATACCTGCAGCTTCATTTGAAATTTACTAAATTAAGATATGATACTTTGAACAACATGGTTAACAACAAAGAAGCTTTTTCACACTTATAACATAAAGAAGTCTTTTAAGAGGGCTATCGGTAAAAAGTGCCGAAATTGAGTATTTTGAAGGCAAATTACTCGTAAATGGAAACAATCTGTTAAAGATCAACTTTGGTTCCGCATTGCACAAATATTTTTTTAGGATCTGTATAGTTTATAAATTAAAAATTATTATTATTTACGAAGAAAAAGGTATATTTGGAACTCATGTTTTCGAAAAGACTGATTTTCGAAATGAAATTACGAATATAAGCAGTGGATCGTGGATACCTAAAAAATACCTACTATTAGGAAATATACTGCTATAGGTTTCTTATAGAATAGAAAAGTAAATTGATTTCATTAAACTCGGCAAAAAATATTTTTGTAACTTAAATTTTGCCAAAATAATACATAATTTTTCTCATGATAATAAATGTGGAACAACTTCAGAAATTTACTCATTTATTAACAAGATATTCGATTAATAAAACCACCAAAAAAAATAAACATTACTATGTTAGATTTTATTTAATTAAATTTCAAAGTTACTATTGAATTACGCCATGTAAGTCTTTATAAGCTCACAAATATTTTTATTATTTAGGTCAATAAAAAATATTTGTGCAATGCGAAACCAAAGTTGATCTTCAATAGATTATTTCCATTTACGAGTAATTTGCCTTAAAAAAACTCAATTTCGGCACTTTTTACCGATAACCCTCTTAAAATAACAGCATTTATTTAACATTACTTTTCAATTATTCTTACTACAAATTCCATTACAAAATGTTTTAGCACTTTGGCCAAAAAAGATAATATGTAATAATTCTTCAGATTTCCACAGACTCTGTAACTCAAGTTCATTGAAGCAAATATAAAAGTTGCAACAATGGATTACATAAAACTAGTAAGCCATCAGCAAACAAAACTATGTGAGTCGGCTTCGACATGCCACTGGAGTTTACATTTAAAAATAAACATAATTCTGAAGTGAAAAATGCATAAAATACTTCAAGCCTGAAGCTGATATTATAATATTAATAATGTAATTGTAATGTTTGTAAAACATAATAATATTATTTTACAATAATAATATGTTGTACAAACACTCTCAAACTATAATTTCTATTATTTTTTAATTTCGTAATCTTATAGATAAAATCTAATGTATATTTTCATGAGTTAATAACATTATGAATAGTTTTCCATTTACGTACACATATTTTTGTGGTGACAAACAGTATCCCTAACTATATTTTAAATAAAGGGTTGGCAATAACGGTGCCTTCAAAAATAGGCTTAGCTTTAAATCAAAGCGATACTATTTAAAGAAATATATTCTCTTTGGCAGATAGACAAGAAGCACTGATCGTAGATATTGATCGACGGCTAGCCGAGGCCGACTATGGTGAGGATTATACCCCCACCGAACTGGGGCACCTATTGAAGGCAGATTTCGTGCTGAACACCAAACTATCAGCTGAAATGAAAGTGAGTAAAGAATATTTCTATATATATTTATGATATTAAGAAGTAGCTTTTAGTAATAAGCAGAGAATGCGGCATTGCAATCCAATTGTGTCGAAGAACTAAGAACACCTCTCGCTTATATTATATGGCCTTAAAAGTAATGGCGGAACTGTCGTTGACTACCGTCACCGACAGACATCCGCTAGTGTGCAGTGTGGCAGTTCCTCTTAGGGTCAATTCACAAAAAAACCGCGGCGAAGGGCAACGAAGCGGAGCGCAGTTTATGTGTCATATGAATTTCAACTTTATAATAATTACTATAATACTTATTATCGCATGAGAAACACGAACGAGACGCGCGGATTCCCGCGACTGCTCGAGAAGTCGCTGGAATCCGCGCGGAAGTCGCGAGAATTCGATAATAAGTACTACAATAATGAAAATAAAGTTTAAATTTATATGACACTGAAAGTGCGCTCCGCTTCGCTGCGCTTTTGGTGTGAATTGATCCTTAGTGATTATTTTGTATTTTGTCGGTTTGTTTGAACGTTAATGCACGCTAATCTCAGAAACAGATGTATCAATTTGATAAGTTTCACTTAACATTTCAGTGTTTTTTTTTTCATTGAAATCGATTAACAAAAATAATTAAGTTTCGTCATTTATTGTTACCAATCATATTAAATAGGTTTAGGCAGATAAAGCTGCGGGGTTTCAGTCTTATATTATTAGTACTAGCTAGTGCCCGCAACTTCCTTCGCGTAACGTATTTTATAGGTAAAGTATAATTATTGAATTTCCCGTAGGAATGAGCGATTTGCCCGCAGTAAAAAAAATAATTCTGGATGTGGACCAGGATTAGTTTCTATACCTACACCACAAAGTTTCATTCGAATCCGTCCAGTAGTTTCGGAGATTAGCCGGGACAAACAGACAAACAGACAACCCAAAAAAAATAAAAAAACATTGAAAACTATTTTATCACTATTTTAACATCATCCCCAATTAGTTTTTCCTAAATATATTTAATGTACAGACACACGATTTTACTGTTTTAATATAAGTATAGATATAGATAGATAGAGAAACAATATTTTTTTTCACCCAGGCCAAGATAAAACAGCTGGAGGAACAGGAAGTGGTCCAAGAGAAGCCGATACCGGAAATGACGCACAACGTGTACGGCTTGGAACACGAGAGGATCATGGGCAGGCTTCTGTCAGCCAGGAAGAAGACCAAAGACGCGTGGAAACAGCTGAAGACAGAGGATCCTAATGTGATCTCCTACAGGATGACAGAGGGGAGAGCACAGGAGATAGACACGGGCAAGCAGAAGAAAGAGCTTGCTGAGTTCTTGTTGAAGAGACAGGTAATTTTTTTTATAATCTAATAATAGGTATAATGAATTGGTTTTATAACATAACTAATGTGCTGTTCTACCCGCGTTACTTATTAAACTTCACTCCCCTATTTCACACCCTTAGGGGTTGAAATTTTAAAAAGCCTAACCCAGAGAACTTCGTGGGCTCATGCACCACAACTTTAATAAAGACCATCACATAATCACATGTTTACGATTCTATAAAATACAGATTTCATTTATTTTTATATTAGCCTGCTACGACGGCCATCTTTATAGAGACTAGCCAAGTAAACATATTGTAGTGCACAAGTGTGGAGGCACAACTGCACTTTTTCCCTTTTTTCATTGCATAAATGGTTGTAGAAAAGAGTTTTTACCCAATTAAAGAATTTTTAAACTATAAATTTTGACTAAAACTATATTTTAGTAATGTGTAATTTTAATAATGTGTTATATGTTCTTTGTATGCCATAAAATAACATGGCAAATGTGCTGGACAAAATATCATTGTTACATCTATATGTACCACATTTTTGCAAAACAAAGAATTTTGAATTTTGATCATCTCTTCCGATGGGGCGACGATGTAACGTGCTCCGAAGCACGAAGTACACCACCCAATTTGACGACTTCGAAGTCTTATTGGAAAGTTGACAACCAAACTTTTTTTGATCCGACCCGGAGGCCGGCTCAAGATCTGTGATTGATTGATTGAACATTACCAATCTTATTAATGTTATAAATGCGAAAGTTTGTATGTTTGTTTGTTACTCCTTTACGCAAAAACTGCTGAACCGATTTTCATGAAATTTGGCAGACACATAGAGGGTAACTTGGATTAACACAGGATAGTTTTATCCCGAAAAAATGTTCCAATGGGATGCCTTGGGATGATTTTCCACGGGATCGAAATTTACGCGAGTGAAATTCTCATCGTTTTCATGACTACGTCCGCCCGCATAGAGGTTATACAGAATATGCGTTGCCCTCCTTCCTCCTCTAAGGGCCACCAGGGCTTATCACTTACACATCGCGAGAAACGCAAAATCACAGCTGTCACTTGACGCCGGTATCGAGTAAGCCAGATGTACCTCGCCGATCGTGACGGAAAAACTTCTTACTACATTATAGGTACCGCAATTCGCAGCTGTCCCTTTCTTCTCCCTCGCTCCACGGTGCGTGGAGTGACTCCCGCTGTAACTCGGCTTCACTTCATCCTTATCATCCACCTCTTAATAAATAACTAACATACTGATTATGTAAAAGAGCTTATTCTTGTCTAAAAGGCCGGCAACGCAACTGTTAGACCTCTGGTGCTGCGGATGTCTGTGGACGTTGGTGATCACTTAATATCCGGTAGTCTAACTGCCCAACTTATATGCTATAAAAATCGGCCAAGTGCGAGTCGGACTCGCGCACGAAGGGTTCCGTACCATTATCTACGGAAACGGGAGCTTATCTTTTGTATGGGAGCAAAAAAATCACGTTTATTGTATGGGGACTTCCCTTAAATATTCATATTATTTAATTTTTTAGTGTTTGTTGTTATAGCGACAACAGAAATACACCATCTGTGAAAATTTCAACTGTCTAACTATCATAGTTCATGAGATACAGCCTGGTGACAGACGGACGGACGGACGGACAGACATCGGAGCCTTAGTAATAGGGTCCCGTTTTTAACCTTTGGGTACGGAACCCTAAAAATGCTGCCGATAAAAACTTTGAATTCTCTTGAAATTATGAATAGTAATTTGTAATAATCAGTAAGATTATGTACTTTATTGATGTAACATTGTATACAAATTATCTATTCTGTTATCTACACAGATATAATTTAAACAAGCTTTGTGTAAGCTTTCTTAAAGCATGAATAAGTGCATTGTACTGGTATACAACAGATTCGTCATCGGAATACATTGTATGCGGGTGACGAATTTGTGATAACGTTTTTAACATTTTTGTATTTTGAAATAAAAGCATTTTTTATGGATGCCATAAATTTACGCGAATATTACTCATTACAATAAAAAACAACAACACAACAACAACTCCTAACTGATATTATCGCGGTTTATTTAAATTTAACAAGCCCGACGATTCAGTAGCATTACAACCATAGATCTATAATCTACAAGATACGCAATGTCAGAACAGAGGCGAGACAAAAAATATATTTGACAAATGTCAGAATTACTACAAAACACATAAGTATATATGATTTTTAATGTTATGTTGAAATACAAGAGGGGTTAGTTACCTTAGTGAAAACATGTTTCATTGAAAGATAAGATGCATCGGCCGGGAATCGAACCCGGGCCGCCCGCGTGGCAGGCGAGCATTCTACCACTGAACCACCGATGCTGATTAGTATATATGACTTTGTCATTAGTATGTGACGGGCCGCTATGGCCTCTTACTCGCGTAAAATAATTGTCTCATATGTACTACATCTACTGTCTCTTTTCTTTTCCGATGTTTGGAAGTTAATTAGAATATCTCGCTCCCACGCTTATCTTTCACGTAGTGAGAACAATTCTAAATCTATGATTACAACCACCACGGTCACGGGCGGACTGCGATGACAGATGTTCTGTTGTCAGAAGTTAGTAAATAAAAACCGGCCAAGTGCGAGTCGGACTCGCACACCGAGGGTTCCGTAATAATGGAAGACAATTCTCTTATTTTAAAAGTTAGAGGGGGGGGCACTCATTTTTCCACTTTGGAAGCGTCTATCTTTCAAACGATTAATTTTGACGAAAAATGGTTTTAGTAACCTTAATGTCATTTTCACAGACATCCCTCACAAGTTGGATGAAAAGATTTTTTTTTAGATATAGTTCTATGTATGGAGTGCCCTCCCTTCATTTCTTAATTTATTTATTTTTATTTAAAATTCAAATAGCGGTTCACAGAATACATCAACCTACAAAGTTTTAACTACGACGGCCCAATAGTTTCGGAAAAAAATGGCTGTGACATACGGACGGACAGACATGACGAATCTATAAGGGTTTTTTGCCATTTTGATTTTTGAATCAGATTTTTGAATTGAATCAAATAAGCCCCGACAATCCTGTAAAGTTATGTACATTTTGAAATAAGATAGACGTTATACAGATGCGTTGCCGTCTTTCCTTCTCCCACTTCCATGGGCCACCGTAGTATATTATTTAATCAAGGTATACAAGTAAATACATTAAACTATCTTAAAATGTGCGTTTGTTGTGCCTACGTACAGCAGGTTTGCTAACGTGAACTCATAATATTTTCCCCGCCTAACGCAAATAAGTTTACATATTACTAAAAGCAATGGTAAATCTGTGGAATTCCCTACCAGCATCAGTGTTTCCCCATACCTACAATCCGGGGCTATTCTAATCTAGCGTAAATAGATGCGTTCTATATTTTTTTTTATAGTATAAGGGGCAAACGAGCAGTCGGACACATTTTAATGACTACTGACGCCCATAGACGCATAGAGTTTATGTAGTTTTTTTTTTTATGATATAGGAGGGCAAACGAGCGGCCGGAGCCATTTTCATGACTACCAACGCCCACAAACATCCGCATAGAGGCTATACAGATGCATTGCTCTCCCTCTTCACACCTCCATGGGCCACCGGCTACTTACACACCGCGCGTATCGCGACAGCACAGCTGTCTCTTTACGTCGGTCTCGTGTAAGCGAGAGCCAACAGAGCTCCATTTTCGGCCACGTCATCATCTTCCATCAGGTGAGACCGTGGTCAAACGCAAACGAAAAAGACTATCAGTTATCACATCTACATACACACTAAAGGATATCGACTACCCGTTTATCCCTATCTTATAATTGGTGTGTAAAGTCCACAGATATTTATTTATTATTTATTTTATTTATTTATTAAAATATGTATACGAAACAGCCCCACCTACGATACATGTCACTGTTTTTAGTAATCTTGAAACCTATGAAACCTATAAGAAGTAGTGCCACACTGCATGCAAGCATGCAGTCGAATTGGGCCGGCACGACCGGGAAGGTACCTCTCGCTTACACGAGACCGGCGTAAAGTGACAGTTGTGCTGTCGCGTTTCTTGCAGTGTGTAAGTAGCCGATGAGGAGCCATGGAAGTGGGA
>LUGF01031288.1:94809-106473 GCA_001625245.1 Calycopis cecrops
GGACCGCACATTCGATTGGGTGAAACAATAGAATTCAACTATTTTTGAGAAACAAAAGAAAAAAAGAGATTTTTAGACGCGCGATATAAAAAAAAACCAATAGTCATAGGGAATGACAACAGAAGTGAAAACTTAAAACTATCAAGTAACAAAGACGTGTATTTAGTAGCACACACTCGCTACGGGACTGCGTAGTTACTGTGCTACTTAGCACGTGAATTAGCGATGGGCGATTGTTGCAAAAAAAAAACAATCGAATAAATCGATTTTTTTATAGCGCATTCGATTGTCGATTTAGTAGTTATTCGGCGCGATTTTTTAAATAATAGATTAACAATCGAAGCGCAACTAAGTGCGCGACGCAATCGCACGCGGTCGGCGGGTTCGATAATTCGATTGTCGCGTCGATTTAGTAGTGCGGCTATTCTCGCCGCGATTTTGCGATTAATCGAATAACAATCGACGCGCTAGTTACTAAACGTATGACGCAGTCGTACGCGGGCTGCGGTTGTGGTTTCTGCGGTTCGTTTATTCGATTGTCGCGTTGACTTAGTAGTCCTCGCCGCGATAAATTCGAATAACAATCAATGTGCTACTAAGTTATAAAGTTACAGCACAAGTTAGTAATTAATTACCTTGTCAGTCATAATTGCCCGCCGAACTTCTTTCTCTTGCTCATAACAATCGAATAACGTCGATTGTTATCGAATAAACGGAACAATCGACTAATTCGATAAATTTTAGTAGTAATCGAACATCGCTAACGTGAACGACGCGGTCTCATATTTTTCCCTATCCTGACGCCGGCCGCTAAAGAAGTTTTCACTTCAAAAATATGTATTGTGGTACCGGTCCAGCCAGCCAGCAACCAGTGTAACGTTTGCGTCTATTTTGCAGCTACCGCTTCAGAATCAAGTTCGTTCACGTACTCTAGTCTTATGTCGAAGCTGTCACAGTTCTTTAAGGGTGACAGCACACACGAGATTAGACGCGGCGACTGGCGACTTAGTCGCTTTTTATACGCTGGATGCAGTGACAAGACGCGGGGAGCGCACACTTTAAGACGCCAGACGCGGCGACTAAACGCAGTCGTGATACTGTCGCACAAGTCTACTGCGACAAGACGCCGGTCGCCGCGACTAAAGTCGCGTGTGTGCTGTGGCTCATAAGTAATCTTATATTAAATGGCTTGTCTCATGTGTTACTGTAGTCTCTGTCAGATCACACTAATATTATAAATGTGACAGTTTCTTTGTTTGGATGTTTGTCCGTCAATCACGCCGAAACTACTGAACGGATTTCGATAAAATATGTTTTACAGATAGGTAGCTGACTTAGATTATAGGATACTTTTTATCCCCTGTGATAAAGCAGGAATCGTAGGAAAGATAAAACTGTACATTAAATATTTTAATGTGAAAAAAAAAATGTAATCTACAACCAATATCGAACAAAAAATATAGTTCTCAGAATTTTTGTCCGAGCTAAACTAAAAAAGTACTGCATGGATTTACTTCAAATTTTGCATGAATCTATTCAGGTCGGGCAACAAGTCGGGTCAACATATAGGCTACATATTATCACGCTATCACCTACGGGGGAGGAGCTGTGAATCTTTCATTCGGAAGAATTGAGTACCTACATTTTCAAAGCCAAAAATCCACGCTAGCGAAACTGCGGATGGAAGCTAGTAGAATATAAATGTAATATAGGTATTGTAGATTTAAGTTTAACATGTATATTGTAGTATAGTGTAAATAATTGTAGATAAATGTGTGTAAATAAATTTTTTGTTTCAAATGTTTCCCCGTGTCCACGTAGTTTTTTGTCCACATAGGATAACGATAGGTTGATGATTATTATCTTTCATAGATTATACATACCAGGTTACCTTTATTATGGAGGACTACCCGCAAAGCCTTTGGCGACTTCATAGACGGTCTCATAATTACACTATATCTTAACGAAGCTAGATAATAAATATAATTAGACAAATAGATATCAGGCACATTTTTATTGTTAATATCTATATTGCTAATATGGTCAGATGTTCTCCTTGTAACCAATCACAAGCCCAAAAAATGATCGACTAATTTAACGTTCGTTGATATGTGCTTATGGTGTTACACATCTTGAAAAAAGCTAATAAAACTAAGTGAGCTGCTCTTTGCACTCGTCGTAAAAGAAAAGGGGACTAAAGTACCTACAGAAGAAGAGATATTTTTCTGGACGAGGTACAAGGATGGGAATATTGCACATATATTAATGAGGTGTGCAAAATATAAATCCCATTAAAAAACATTATGTAAAAATCGAATAAAGTCTAGTAGTGGAGTGCCTGGAGCATATAAAACCGTGAAACCTCGGAATTGAGTTATAGTGAATGGATTAATATGATCGATGTGGTTGTGGATAGTTTATTGCAAATGTTATTTTGTAGTTGCAAAAAGGGATGTGGAGCTGCGTGTGGATACCGAAAAAGTGGTTTATACTACAGTGTAGCATGTTTACAGTGCAGCGGAAATAGTTGTTACAATACTTCACCAGACTACAGATAGATGAGGTAGATGTAGACAACAATATAATATATTTAAATAAACAGATTCTGTACTAAATTTTTTTTTGCTTTTCGTTAGTCGTAAGTAATTTCCTTATTTTTTTAAATGTACACAATAGAGTACATTTCCTTTACTTATAATTATTAAACTAGCCGAGAAATTCCATTGTATATAGCAGCTGCCGCTCCGCTCTCACCTCCACTTTTTCCTGCCTGTTCGAGATCCCTACTGCTATTTTCATATACAGGTATCTTTGAAAAAAAATTCCTATATATTTCTACTCGGGTAAGATTTAACATATAAATAAATAAAAAATACTGTTTTAAGTGAAAATATATGGTCAAACATTATATTTATTATAATAATTTGTTAAAAAAAAAAAATGAAATGCACAAAAAAATAATGGGTAAACATTGCAATTTATCGCTTAAAAAACAATATCCCACATCGATCATATTAATCCATTCACTGTAACTCTAGTCCGAGGTTTCACGGTTTTATATGCTCCACTCCACTCCACCCCCCAGGAACTCCACTATAGATGCGCTGCTTGTTTCGGTTTCTTTAATCATGGGTTTTCGTGCAAGCAGGTGATTAACCCACTGTGCCTTGTGTGAAATCAAACGCGACGCTCAAGACCGACCGACCTGGAGAGTCAATTTGGACGCCCTCTGCCCCAACTCTGGGATTTAGAAATATAAGTATGTGCTGCTTGTTTAACTCTAAAAAATAATGATTTCTCTAGACTAAGTTGAGCCAAGTCGAAGCTTCCTGAGTGCTATTTATTTATTATTATACTTAGTCAATTTTACATGTACATACAATATAGCACAAGTCAACGACCAAGTTACAAAATCTCGGTGATCAGATGGTGGTTAGTTGTGTGATTAATTACCATTAGTCTTACATTATTAGAATAGACTGGGAAGGAAGATACTCGTATTCGAACCTATCAATGCAACCCGTTCATGAAACGGAATAAACATTATCATCATTATACTTCCACTGTTGGACATAGGCTTCTCCCATAGCACGCCTCGATCTTCTCGATCTTCGGCTAACCTTTCCCACTTCCTGCCCACAGCTTTGCGTATGTCGTCACTCCATCTAGTCACGGGCCGTCCTACATTACGTTTGCCATTATTTACTTGGAATAATGTTTAGTCCAAATTATTTTCAGATAGGAACCATAACAGTAATATACATATATTACTATATATCAAGATTTATAAATAAACTAGCTGCGCCCAGCGTGCGTTGCTGCGCGTGGCGCCGTCTGTCGAAAATTGGTCGTACCATCTTAGAAACCTTCCCCGGCTCATGCACAACAACTTTGCTAAAGATTCACAAACAAACACACATTATCAAATGAATAGCTTACGATTCTATAAAAAATATACAGACAAACATAAATTTTTATAAATAAAGATAAATGAAATAAAATAAAAATTATAATAGGCCTTTTCCTATGAAGTTGCCGTTTTGTCGTACTGGCCATTTCAAATCAAAATAATTTGTTTCTGGCTGATAATTCTAATTTCAAATTAATTTTATTTTAAAAACATGGTATTATTTTTTATAAAATCGTCATTTGTTTAAAAGTTAGTGTTTGGTTTTCATCGAATTCAAACATTTTATGTTATCATGGATACGTTAAAAATTCGAGTAATTATGGAATATGAGTACCGTCGTGGCAGCAAAGCGGCACAAGCGGTACGCAACATCAGTGACGTTTACGGAGCAAACACTACAAACGAACGCACCAGCCGATATTGGTTTGCCCGCTTCCGTGCTGGAAATTTTGACCTGAAAAATGAACCCCGTGGTCGTCCGACAATGACGAATTAAGGGCGATTCTGGAAGCTGATGATACTCAAACTACGGCTGAATTAGCAGCAGCTTTCGACGTTAGCGTCAAACAATATTGATCCATTTGCGTCAAATTGGCAAGGTAAAAAAGCTCGACCAATGGATACCCCTCGAACTCAATGATCGCCAGCGCGAAGTACGCGTCGAGACGTGCCTTGCACTGCTCAACAGGCATACAAATGAAGGAATTCTAAATCGTATTGTTACTTGTGACGAGAAATGGATCCTGTTCGACAATCGTAAACGCTTAGCAAGTTGGTTGGACCCTAGTTCAGCACCCAAACAATGCCCTAAACAAAAACTTACCCCTAAAAAAGTGATGGTGACTGTTTGGTGGTCTAACGCGGGTGTTATTCATCACAGCTTCTTATCAAACGGGACGAGAATTACCGCAGATGTATACCTACTGTGAAGAACTGAACACAATGATGGAGAAGCTCGCACGTCTCCAACCAGCTTTGGTCAATCGTTCGGCTCCACTGCTCCTGCACGACAACGCACGACCTCATACTGCACAGCAGGCGGTCTCCAAGCTACTACAGGAGCTGGGGTTGGAAGTTCTTCGTCATCCGTCGTACTCACCAGACGTTGCGCCTACAGACTTCTACTTTTTCCAGAATTTGGATAACTTCTTAGTGGGAAAAAAGTTCAATAACCGAGAGGTAGTACAAAATGCCTTTGAAGAATTTGTTGCCTCCCGTCCAGCAGATTTCTTCAAAAAGGGCATCAATAAGCTACCAATGGGTTGGTAAAGATGCATTGATTGCATGGGTTATTACTTTGATTTATAGAAATAAAAATTATATAAAAAAAAATACGTTTCATTTACCTATTTCATGAAAACGGAAATTTCATAGGTAAAGACCTAATATTTTATTCTTAGACCGTGGCCCATAGAAGTTAGTATTATCACAAATAACTAATGTTAGTTCACACTTCACACACAAAAACCGGCCAAGTGTGAGTCCGACTCGCACGCCGAGGGTTCCGTAATCCAAACGTAATTCATGGTTTTCAATTATTGTAACTTTACGCCTGCCATTTAAGTTGACAAACGTATATAAGCGGTTGCTCACACACATTTAGTAGGCAACGAATTACAGTTATAAGTTGATAATGATTTTTCTAATGATCTACATAATATTTACTAGTTTTCAGATTTATTCTTATATAAGTGCTATAAGTTCTTACTTCTTGCCAAATTTCACAACTCCAGGTCAACGGGAAGTACCCGATAATTTTTTTAGTTTTCGACAAAGTACGTTTTCATACCTAATTTGTGCATAATTGGCTATAATTTTTTATTGCGTTAACCTATTAGTCTGATTTTTTCAAGGCATCAAGACGTAACTGACCTCCGTATTTGACAAAAATTTCATTTAATCCCTTCACGCGTTTTAGAGAAAAAGGTCTTGACAGACGTACAGACAGACGGACAACAAAGCGATCCTATAAGGGTTCCGTTTTTTCTCTTTGAGATACGGAACCCTAAAAAGTAAATAGAAGACACACAGAACCCTTAAAACATGGAGTTCCATGAACCTGAAGTCAGGAACGAATCACATCGATTCCCTAGAATCAGAAAATCCTTTAAAGATGATTAATGACTTATTAATAATAACTAGTATGTAACCTTAGTAGGAAGAGAGATCTTTATTTCCTAAACCAACAGTCAACAGTTCCGTACAAAGTTCATCGCAATAAACATAACAATATGAATCACAAATTGTACTCGTTAAATAACAATATTAGTACTCGTTAAATAACTACTACTAGTTAGTGGTACAACATAACTACGATAGGAGTTACATGAAAAACAACATTTTCCTCGAATGACTCATCCTATTCGTCATCAAAGTGATCTAGTTTAATGGAATATGTTTTATTCTTTTCTATAATATTATATATAAGTATATCTTATGTTACGTTGTGGTTCAACTAGTATCTATAGGTGTATAATGATATAATCTATGGTTCCTCTCATCTCTTGTGGAGATACCTTTACCTTTCGTTTGTACGGAACCCTCGGTGTGCGAGTCCAACTCGCACTTATCCGGTTTTTTTTCTAAAGGTAAATATTATAATACCTATAAGAATATCGCAGGGATAATGTAGCTTTCTAACCATAGATTTAGAATTGTTCTCACTACGTGCATTTTAAATCTGTTTCTATGTATAAAAGATTTTTTAAATCGATGTAAAAGATATTAATAGTATATGTATATCCCGACATAAAAATATCTAATCAGATCTATTTAATTATAAATATAACAATATTGCCTATCCTTGGTATCTAAAATGACCGTGGGTACCAGACAACGGAAATAATTATAACGATACTTTAATAAGGGCATTATAAGATCATTTGTAGACGGACGGACAGAGCGCCTTCTCGACGTTAAAATGTTTTAATACAGATGAAGTATAGTAAGAGGTAGTGCCGCACTGCATACCTGCATGCAGCCGAATTGGGCCGGCTCGACTGGGTACTACTACTGGTACTGGGTACTGGGGTGGGTAGAGGTACCTCACCTCTCGTTCACACGGGACCGGCGTGAAGTGACAGCTGTGTAGTCGCGTTTCGTGCAGTGTGTAAGTAGCCGGTGGCCTATGGGAGGAGAATGGAGGGCAGCGCATGGAGGGCAGTCATGAAAATGGCCCGGGTGGCATGGTTTACCCCCTATACCATAAAAAATCTATGCTAGTTACTGAGAAAATGCAGTGTGACAAAAATGTAAACACAATGATGTCTGAAAATGTTGTTAATGTTCGTTTGTCAACATTTTCGTGACTGTGACGCTCATAGACACCCGCACAGAGGCGCTGCCCTCCGCTTCTGCTCAATGGGCCACCGGCTACTTCCACATCGCACGAAACGCGACAGCACAGACGTCACTTTACGCCGGTCTCGTGTAAGCAAGAGATACCTCCCCGGTTGTGTCGGCGTAATTCGGCTGCATGCAGCGTGTCCCCGGGCCTCGTACAAGATGCCCGTGTCTCTTCCTATAATATAGTAATAAAATATAAAATCAACTACAATAATTATAAGTTTAATTGGTTTTCTGGTGTAACTATAAATTAGAAAGTTGAGGTTATTTTCTAATATCTGCATCGTATTCGTCTCACCTATTGCCAGATTTCGTGATTCTTGGTACGTCACGGGAAGTAGCCTTGTTTTTATATACTCCTTGCCGCCTTGGCTTTATATACTCCTTCATCTAAGCTTCAGACAGTGAGATAAAAAATGATTATAATTTATGGGTATTTTAAATTATGGTTTAGAAAACCAATCACATCACAGCTGGCACTGAAATTGATGATCAAAATTGTTTTGTTCTTTCTTATGTTATGTAAATTGTATTTTTTGACGTGCAAATAAACAAATGGTTTAAACCTTAACTTGTTTATGCACTAGTGGAGAAGCAATATAAAGACTGTTTTTCAAAAACTTTTCGGAAACAAACTATAAATTCAGGACTCCATGAGCCGCGTCGCAGACACGTCCGCTGGGCGCTTTTTGACTGTAAGGCAATTTGAGGAACTTTACAGCTGCCAAGTCACGTATAGACAAATAAAAAATAATAACGCTACGTCGAGTGATATCTACGACCGCCATTCTACGCCGGAACCCGGAGGGCTTAGGGGGGATGCAGCCCCGTGCCCCGTAAGGAGGTCTTTACATCATTTTTGTACCTATAAAAGGGCCCCCTTCTAAACTCCTAGGCCTCCAAGTCCCGGGTCCCGCTAGAGGTCAATCCGTCGCCAATATCGACGCTTTACCTTTATGCCAATACACAAATTATTAGTTGAGTTTAGTCCTTTAACTATTAAATAGTTTTATTAGCGAGCAAAAAAAAATTAAGGAACCGACTGAATCAATAATGTCGATTACGTCTATTTAGAATGTGTTCGGTCTGAAAGAACCAAAGTTGGAGCGTAATTTTTGTTTGTTTTTCTTCTTTGAAAAGTTTGACTATTCTTCTTCTGCTTGACCGATCCCTCACTGCTGAGAATCATAACCGCATGCTCTTCTCCATTGCTGTATGGTACGCCTTATGTAGAGGACCCCTATTTGCTATCATAATAACTCTGACTAAGTAAGTATATGAATAAAATGTGGCAGAGGAACCTAGAAACCAAGACTCAAGCTTTATGATAAGCATATGAACATTTGGGCTACAGGCCATCTTGTAGGAGTCGATTCTAATAGTAGAAGGATACCTAGGTCACTAGGGAAAATTCCAAATATTTGTTAAGTGGCCAATGACGAAAAAAATCCATAATGTAACCCAACGAACTATAATTAATTGAAAAAGAAAATTTATAATTTTTAGTAAATATCCTACTCATGTAAAGCTAGTTCGGACTAGTTTAAAAAAACTATATTTTCTACAAAACTATGTTAACAATAAATGCGATTTGTTAAAAAAAACGACAGTGGCACATTCACTTGTGTCATATTATGCTTGTCCTTTTAAGTTCATCTACAGCAAACTTCGAGACAATGTCAATGCCACAATTCTTACAATTTATTCCTTACGAAATGAGGCGCGCCCGACAACCACATCCACTTCCAGCTTCCATATGAGTCAATGCAATCAAAAGATACGATCTCATGACGCGTATGCAGGCAATTGGCATATGAATGCGTTATCCTGTTTGCCTAGTTACATATAATTAACAGCTCTTCCTGGAGTTGGCGTGAAATTTTGACTGACAAAGCTATGGGTAATATTATGCCTGCATTGCAAAAAAATATAAGACCGGGAAAGAAAGTTTGGTCACATAATGGTTCCGGTGTGAAGAAAGAACTACGTATTTTGCCCATTAAGAAAAGAGCTCCTTCCGTATCAGGCCGACACGACGAGGAAGATTATTCTCACTGACACAACATCGCCGTGGAGATGGCTACATTCCCATCATGGTCCATGGTTCAAGACTTAGAATGGGGCTCAATCAATGATCTTATATATAAAAAGAGGCGTAAAATCATTGGGCTCAATAGCCTAAAGTATAACCAAAAAAAACAGACAGTTATAGAGATTGTCGAGAGAAGAAAAAATTAAAACTATCTTCTATGTTACGCGTAGCACAAGCGAGTAGAACCTCATCTTGGTCGTGCGTATAGCATGTCTGCTGACGCGCACACATTTTATAAAAATACCGCTGAAGAAGTTTTTAATGAATGTGTCGAAAAGCCATCTAGTCTAGGAGTCGGTCCAATTAATCCGGCGCCGTCTCCCCTATGCGATGAAAATTAAAACTAATTGGTATCGATTCGAATGAACGTGTAAAGATTTTTGATACAGACACACCCGTATGGCCGCCGGGCCACAATGACTCAATGAGTGAACAATGGCCCGCCGATATGGGATCATTGGATTAAACGAGTGCTGTGACGAATTATCATGCCCATATCACAGTCGCCCATTTGTTAATGCTGTCCGTTTTGACAGATTCACCGCCCGCTTCTAACTCTCTCGCTTACACAAGACCGGCGTAAAGTGACAGCTATGCGTTTTGTGCGGTGTGTAAGTAGCCGGTGGCCCATGGAGGTGGGAGGAGAAAGGAGGCCAGCGCATTTGTATAGTCTCTATGCGGTCTGTGGGCGTCGGTAGTCATGAAAATGGCTTCGACTGCTCGTTTGCCCCCATTTACCACAAAAAAAAAAAAATAAAAAAAAAATGCACTTATAACAACTTAGCATCTATCACATGATTTTCATTTCTAGACGCAGGTAAATCGCTTTAAGGCTGTGTCTTAGTAGGCAAACTGTTAGCGGCCGACTGAATTTAGGGCGTATCGGTTTAGTACGCCCTTTCATATACTTTAAATGGAGTCTCCACAGTTTGTTAGTTTTGGCTCAATTTACGCTGTTTGCAGCGAACGCCGAATGTCTCAGTTTGTGGCCGATTCATAACAGTTTGCTTGCGACCTACGAAAACTGATCTGCGTTTGCAGCTAACTCGAATTTCAGTTCACTCAGTCGACCGCTAACAGTTTGCCTACTGGGGATACAGCCTTAGGCACCATCCTACCGGCCCTGAATGAGCCGGAAGGGTGTGTCGGACTCAGCACGGAGCCCCTACCGACTAAAAACCACTGCGAGATCCTTCGGCCACTGTTTTGTGGAGTGGAGTGCCCCGGATCTATCGTGTCTAGCAACGGCACACTCCAGCGAACTATAACATGATACCGTAAGCCCTCTGTGCAGAGCGTGCCTAGAGGCGGAGGAAACTGCTGCTCATGTGCTTATGGAATGCACGGGAGTGGCAGCACTACGAGCGTCCTACCTAGGACACCCTGAAACGCTCCAGATGGCATGGCGCCAATGGCAAGAAACTGCTGGCCTTCCTGAAGGAGCTGAACTGGGAATGACGCATGAAGAAAGACACAAGGCAAAATAGGCGCAACAGCGTCGAGTTGCGGAAACGGCCCGGGCAACAAGTAACAAGTAACATGATACCGTAGTAATATGACTATGGTGTCGCGTTTTGTGAGTAGCCTATGGCTCATTGGAGGGGAGGAGGAAATGCGGGCAACGCATCTGTGTAATAATTATCATTCGGATGTCCATGGCCGATGGGCGTTGGTAGGCATCGTTTGGCGGTCGTTAACACCCTTATACTATAAAAAATTCTATTTAAATATAGGTAACTAGCTTTCGCCCGCGGCTTCGCCCGCGTGGAGTTCGGATTATAAAAAATCCCTATAAATTATAACTTATTATGTTATTCTGATATGAAAGCTATTTTACTGTAAAGTTTCATGAAAATCCGTTCAGTAGTTTTTGTGTGAAAGAATAACAAACATCTTTACAAACTTTCGCATTTATAATATTAGTACGATTCCTATAGAATTTAAAACTGCCTCGTGGTAAGCATGTTCCGCCGCATCGTGACGTCCCAGATTCGACTCTTCAAAAATATATAAGTCCAATAACATTTATGAATAACTTTATCCCACAAAAATAAGCAGCTTCGTCGCGACTTGGCTAGTTTTTACCCGACAACGGCAACGCAAAAAGAAGGGTTATGATTTTTTAGGAAGAGGTAGTGCCATGTTGCATAGGAGGAGATAGTGCCATGCATGGTGCACGACACTACAACCTCCTATGCGACGGAATTGGGCCGGCACGACCGGGGAAGTGCCTCTTGCTCACTTGATACCGGCGTAAAGTGACGCGTTCCGTGCGGTTTGTAAGTAGCTGGTGGTCCTTTGGGGAGGGGGGGGGGGG
>LUGF01031288.1:129208-150369 GCA_001625245.1 Calycopis cecrops
CAACCTCTAACGAGATGAGTTTGCGATATTTTATTATAGTTTCTAGGTTCAGGCCAGTACAGCTCGATGGTTTCATATAATTTCATCTAAGTCATACATAATGGGAATAAGGCCAAATTCAGCTGGCCTGATTTGACCTAAAAATACATAGCAAATGTTGCGAGTTGGAATAAAGCCTGTAAAAGACTGATAATTTTAGTTGTTTTTTTTGTTTTTATGATATAGGAGGGCAAACGAGCCATTTTCATGACTACCGACGCCCACAAACATCCGCATAGAGGCCATACAGATACGCTGCTCTCCTTTCTCCTCCCACCTCCATGGGCCACCGGCTGCTTACACACCGCTCGAAACGCGACAGCACAGCTGCCACTTTACGCCGGTCTCGTGTAAGCGAGAGGTACCTCCCCGGTCGTGCCGGTCCAATTCGACTGCATGCAAGCATGCAGTGTAGCACTACCTCTTACCTGTATTCTCTATTTGTCTGTACGTAGCCGTTTTAAGTTAAGCGCACGTTTGCACAGGCGAAGGGAGAAAAAGCGATGTTTGTCCAACAAATTTGACCGTTTACAGTGCGTGTAACACCGGTCGCCGTCAAATAATGGCTTTGAGACTGTTTGCCCTACCAATTTTCAAGGTTTCGTATCTCAAAAGCAAAGAGAACCCTTATTAACCCGTTCTGTTGTTCGTCCATGACAAACATACAGTTTATAAGACTTTTGTCACAGGAAAAGTGTGGAAAGATCAAGCCGAAATTCACATCCAAGTTTTTTCTGTATGGGGTTAAAGAAAAAAAATACTTTTAGTTAATGCAAAGTGATGCGCATTTGTGCATTTTTCCTTATTGATTGCACGAAAACTCAATAAATTTAAATAAAGTTGTAACGTTTAAATAGCCCTTAACGCTATCGAGAAAAAACATTGTACTTAAATCTCTACAAATTTAGCAGAAAAAGGAAACAGAACGTTTAAATGGCCCTTAACACTATCACTATTAAGGGATTGTACTTTAGTCTCTATAGCTAGAACAGAAAAAGGAAACAACACATTTCGTAACTGCCGATATAGTACCGTACTCCGGATACGCCTGCCTGCGCGTTCCTTCCGAATGAAGAGCTCGCACATTATGTAGGATGCGCAACGTTTAATCGATTATACAAAGGTAATTAAATCATAATCGAAAACATCGATTAACACTCGATTTCTTACGGCCACGTGAAAACCTTCATAGAAATAGCTTATGTAGTATGAGTTAGTGCCTCGCTGCATGCATGCAGCCGAATTGAGCCGGCACGACCGGGGAGGTACCTCTCGCTTGCACGACACCGACGTAAAGTGACAGCTGACGGTGCGGTGTGTAAGTAATCCGTCGCCCATGATGGTGAGAGGAGGATGGAGGGTAACAAATCTGTATAACCTCTGTCTATGGGCGTCGGTAGTAATGAAAATAGCTCCGACTGTTCGTTTGCCTTCTTATACTATAAAAAAACAAGTACATGTATATCCGACTACGACAAAAAATCGCTAGAATTATAAATACGGAAGTTTGTGTGTTTGTTATTCTTTCACACGAGAATGCGGCTTCGGTTGAAATTTGGCACAGATGTCACAATCAGATCCAATAGCAAGTGAAACCGCGGGGCTCAGTTAGTATTGAATTAATATTGTAAAGAGGAAATAATATTTTGTTTGTTAGGCTTCAAAATCACTGGATCGATTTTAAATATACTTAACATCGGGACAGCTATAGGTTAACAGATGCTGTCCTTCTTCCTCACCCCTCAACGGCTACTTACACACCGCCCGAAACGCGACAGCACAGCTGTCACTTTACGCCGGTCTCGTGTAAGCGAGAGACGCCCCGTGCCTCCCCGGTGTTCGGCTTCGTGCATGCATAGCACTACCTCTTACTAAACACAGATAATTGAGACAAACACGAAGTTGAACGTGGTATGCAAATATGCGCATATTTTGCGGCACGCCATTTTAATTCACAGTTATTGGGGCATTTTTTAACAAACCCATATTCGCCCTGGATTCCACACGGTCACGTGAAGGCATTTGGTTCATAGTGTACAATCATTACAATCAGCAAAAAGCTTGTAATTTTCTTTTAATATTGTTAATTTCATGCCAGTAACTACATAGTATAAAACTAGTCGTTTTCCGCCGTCTGTGTCTGTATGCTTAGATCTTTAAAATTACGCAACCGATTTTGGTGGGTTTTTTTTAGATCCACTCTATCTATGTCACTATATCTTCAAGATGAAGGTTTATATGCATAATTGCTACATTTTTGAAGTCCGAAATCCACGCGGGCGGACGCTAGTAATTTATAATTATTGCTAGCTGTAAGTAGAGATTTCACCTGTACAAAATCTATCCGAAACTATATTATGTTTTGCTAGAATGTTATCTATTCCAATTTTCACCCGAATTGATTGAAAAATTGTTGTTTTTGCTTGTGACAATAACAAAAGTGTTATAGTTATCAAACTTAAGATTTCGTGGCAATTTAAGTTAGTAAAAAAGCAATCTTTACAACATGGGAGAGGAACAAGGTAAGCAGTTACGGAAGTCGGTTGGATAAGATCTTAGTGTGGGAATTGAATTATATTCCATATCATTAGATTAAGCTATGCGTTTCTTTCCTAAACCATGGGATCCCCAACCAGGGCCGATGGCAGTGTGTGCACTTCCCCGCAAAACAAAAAAGAAAAGAATTATGTTTCTTTCTTTGACATTACCTATCATCTAGCGAAATAAATTAAGCCATTATTCTACATCGAAGTTTTTTTTTAGGGTTCCGTATCTCAAAGAGAAAAAACGGAACCCTTATAGGATCGCTTTGTTGTCCGTCTGTACGTCTGTCAAGACCTTTTTCTCTAAAACGCTTGAAGGGATTAAGCTGAAATCTTTGTCAAATACGGAGGTCAGTTACGTCTTGATGCCTTGAAAAAATCACACTTCTAAGTTAACGCAATAAAAAGTTATAGCCATTTATGCACAAATTTTGTATGAAAACGCACATTTTCGAAAACCTATAGGGTACTTCCCGTTGAGCTAGAATTCTGAAATTTGGCAAGAAGTAAGACCTTACAGTATACATATAGGAATAAATCTAAAAATTGGTAAATAAAATTTATATCACTGGAAAAATCATTACCAACTTATGCATGTAGTTCGTTTCATACTAAATGTATGCAAGCACCCGCATATATAAGTTTGTCGCAAGGAAGTGTAATTTTCTCAACGTCTATTACTTTTGCTCATACCTCCCGTTCCTACGGAACCCTCGGTGTACGAGTCTGACTCGCACTTGGCCGGTTTTTTCGTATGGCTTTACATTTGTACACTTCAAAGTTTGACAATCACAAGATATGCAATGACTTCCATAATTATTTAGGGTTAAAAAATCTTCAGCCAGTCCTTCGTATTTGGTAAGCGGGCAATTAAATACCGTGTGATGCAGTCTGCTCGGGAGCTCCACAGCTGCATTTTGGGGATTCGCACCAATTCCATCTGTACCACATTGCACATTTCCCAAGTTTGAGCACCAACTATTATGTATTACATAATAGTTGGTACTAATAAAGGTACATAATTTACACAATCTCTCTAATTCCGGAATAGCAGACACGACTTAATATTGATTAAGGTCTTCATTAAGCTTCTATCTAATCTTAGCGTGATGACGAACCAAACAGTAGCCGGTACCAATAGCACGAGCCCTTACTTCTACTACTACTACTACTGCTACTACTACTACTACTACTACGACTACTACTACTACTACTACTACTACGACTACTACTACTACTACTACTGCTACTACTACTACTACTACTACGACTACTACTACTACTACTACTACTACGACTACTACTACTACTGCTACTGCTACTACTGCTACTACTACTCTTGCTCATCGTTACTATGTGTGGCGATTATCTAAGCATAATATTCACTTTATCACTACGGATATTAATTCTGTCAACAGAATACAAACCGTCAATAATCAAAGCAAGTTTCCTGCGGTGCGCTAGGTTAGTTCGCCAGTCACGTTCGCATATGAATCAGAAAGTACGCGAACGAGGAAATTCCGATCGGTGCGGTCGTACCGGCGCGAACCGTACCGCCGTGCTATTCTTATTCATAAATCATAATATTGTCCCCGCAATGGATATCGTGTTACGCATAACAATCTAGACGTATGCCTATTATGTACATAGTTGTAACAGTGTTTACGAACCGCTGAAATCTCAGACGTGAATGTAACGTGGAAAGTTTGTAATGGCGTAGGTATTTCTTGTGACAAATCTCTCAGCTGAGTGAGAGGCAGTGCCTGCATGCATGGGCTGGTACGACAGGAGGTACCTCTCGCTTACATGAGACCGGCGTAGGGTTACAGCTGTTTCGTGGCCTTTCGTGTAGTGTAGACGGTAGCCTATGGAGAAAGGAGAACAGGAAGGAAGGGGAGCAACGCATCTGTATAACTTCTATGCGGATGATAGATACTGCTCGTTGCTTATACTATAAAGAAAATTACATGCTATGGGCATCGACTAATATTTTGGCAACACTTATGGTAAGACTGCCCAGATTGTAATTGTGTCATTGTCTGTGCCTTGTGCTTTTTTCGCGCAAAAATTACTGGACGGATTTTAATGATTTTTTTTGTTATATAGGTTTACGGTAACATTAATTAGGCTATGATTTATCAAGATATATAATGCTGGAGTCGGTATCTCGACTCGAAATACACTATTGTAGGGCAAAATAACGGATTGACAATTCGGACACATAACATTACACGTTACCATGACAACACATTTTGACAAGACAACGGCTGTTGGATCAAGCAGTATAAATATAAGAGAAACTCAGTCGATTGTAGGCTTGTATGTAGGCTACATTCGAGTCAGCACAACACGTGTGATGGACGATGACTACACTGTCACGTTTTGTATTGTCTGCGAGAATCCGACGGCTTAGAACTTAAAACAATGTGACTAAGATGATTGACTAATGGATCTGCATAAATCCCAGCCGCCCCGCGAAATGCGGAGTCGAACGCACGTGGCCCCGGGTGAAATAGGACTGTACTACTCTAACGCGGTAGGTTGGAAGCTGGCAAAAATATTCCCCGCTCTCTACCCCCGCGCCACCATATTAGGGCAAGTGCTGGGCTAGATCATCCCATTCTTGCCAGGTCCCAACTTACCGCGTCCGAGTAGGTAGTAAGTTTAGCATTGTATCATACTGTTACATACACATGCCAAGTGGAAGTAGAACAAGTCTGACAGATCAGAATTGACAGCTGAAGTAATCCGCAGCTCTTTACCTACGGTGATATATGCTTGTAGCTGTCATTCAGTCATGGTCGTAATGTCAAACATCCCTCTATCTTGTCACCATAGACATCATCTAGTGTATGAATATTCAGTGTACATTGCAGTACAGTAGCAGTATAGTGAATACACTAAACGCATACTGTGGTTGAGATTGGAATCTCTTCCCTCGAAAGAGGGGATGCGATGAATTTGCAACTTTTTTTCCGAAGTGGGGCTCGGGAAGCGAAAAAGGACGATATCCTTGTAAATTGGAAGGTCAATCTCCTGTTCGCACATCTTCAGCACGGAGTTCGTCACGCCACCTGCCCGAAGGCTGCCGTCAGCGTAGGTTAATTAGACTCTTAATTGGCTTCAATTAGTTGACTTATGAGAATGAAGCGATGCAAAGTTGACCCGATCGGAATGCGCAGGCGCACACGTGAGCTTTTTTTTTTTTTTTATGGTATAGGGGGGCAAACGAGCAGTTGTAGCCATTTTCATGACTACCGACGCCCATAGACATCGGCATAGAGACTATACAGATGCGCTGCCCCCCTTTCTCCTCCCACCTCCATGGGCCACCGGCTACTTACACACCGCACGAAACGCGACAGCACAGCTGTCACTTCTCACTACCCGTGCCCCTCGTTAGGCGTCAAAAATAAAAATTGTTCAAACCTTGTTTTAGTAAGAGGGATTCGTATTTATAATATTAATCGGATTGGTAGGTAATGAGAACTAGGGATTAAAGAAGAGAAGAAAACTCATTAGAAATGCGTTACTTTTGACTTGAATGTTGGGCCTTATGCGAAAATAATGTCTTGTTCTTGTTGTACGGCGATAATTATCTAACATGCTGTATGATCGATTATGTTATGTGGAATACCTGGTAACGAAACAGAAGTGAAAATAAAGAATTTTGTTCCTCAAAGCTAACATTTGTTTGAAATAATTAGAACCGATTTCTAGAAAGAGAATAAATGGGTATTAATATTAAGTAGGCCTTTATTATTATTTATTTATTTATTTATTTTTTATAGCATAGGAGGCAAACGAGCAGTTAGGTCACCTGATGTAAAGTGAACACCAACGCCCACAGACATCCGTAACACCAGAGGTCTAACAGATGCGTTGCCGACCTTTGAGGAAAGAATAAGCTCTTTTCTTGAAGATCCCAAGGTCGTATCGGTCCGGAAATACTAGCTATAAATAAATATTAGCTTTGTAACTTTTTAATCAGACCGTAAAATCTAAAGTAAACACGATAACCGCACATACATCGACGTACTACACGGACGCGGTAAGTTGGGACCTGGCAATAATGCGAAGAATGCTCTCTAGCCCCGCACTTCGCCCGACGTCACCCTATTATGGCGACATCGGGGGTGGTGCGGGGGTAGAGAGCGGGGCATGGAATTTTTGCCAGATCCCAACTTAACGCGTCCGTGTTATACATTGAAATTCAAAAGAAACACTATTCGAGAACACTCCAAGTCACAAGAGAAATAAAAAGCGAGAAAAGCAGGGTGAAATAGACAATGCGACAGTTTAGCATTGCTAAACGCTGAAGATTAATATCCGAGTGGTAGTCGACAGCACTTGGAGACAACGCGGCTCGTCAAACGCAGGCACTAAGGAGGCACTAAGGGGGCATTGAGGAGGCACTAAGGGGGCACTGAGGGGGCACTCCGCCTTCCCGTGTGTCTACAGCAAACTGTCGAGCGGAAGTGTCAGCTCGTGTTATATGTCATATAGTTATTAAACGCGATTGTGTATGTTCACGATACATACATAATATATTATGTAATATTTTGTATGTATATACGAAATACATTACCATCACACACAATCACAAATACATTTGTAAAAGTAATTCAGGGGTGGCAAACTGTAGAACGATCTACTATTTATCGACGAAATTACATAAAATCTACCTACTTCATCTTTATTGTTTTTTATATAGAAGAATACATTTTCCTAGCAGTTTTCCCCTTCAGCATTGTGTATTACCATTTTGCTACCCCTAGTATACATAATATATATCAGATTACAGGTTGTGTAATTGTTTGTATAATTATTTGTGTATGTGATATTAATCAAGATCAACAGTTAGATAGTTTTGATTAAAATGATCTGTCATTCATTCTTCTAAATCATACTGCATGAAAACAGCAAATTGGAACCTTGAATACTCAACTCCTATCCAGGTAACATTGCTAATAAATCACAAACGTTATGATGAAGATAAAAAAGAAAATGGGAAGTGTCCTACAACAGAGAGAAGACATAGCATTTTGATTTTTGAGTGACAATATCAACAATCACCTTTACCATTTTCTATTTTTTTTTGTTATCCCTGGGGAAAATGCATTTACGCATCCCCACACCGCGTATGTGGGACTCGCCGGGAGAGAAGCTCCCGGATTACCCACTAAAAAACCCAGGGCACTTCCGGCGTCGCCGTATTGGTGAGGTTCTGGGAGACCGGCGCAGCCTTTTCGACCAGTACCTCTCCTCCATCTCCTTTACCTAACCTAACCTAAAATCCATGTTATGAGAAAGTGTGTTTGCCTCTAGCAGCGTTGAAATACAAATCCAACATTAAGAAGTCTATAGAAAATTTTACAGCCCTATAAATTTAAGAGGAGCTTTTTGTAGATATGAGTTTTAAATTCACTTCTTCGTCGTCTTCGGACTACAAATTATTTCGGTAGTGCCGTACTCGTGATTTCACAAGTGCAATGGCTCATAACGCCCGACATCCGTTTGAGCAAGTTCCTAGACGTTCGATACGACAATACATTTTTAGGTGCAAAAACTGCAACTGTCGCGAAACGCAACGGGTCAACGACCTGCTCGTCGGCGTTACACAAAACCGCGAAAGATAAAAGTGAATTAGCACGATTGTAATTTCAGACGTGGCTTTAATCAGAGTTGTATTTGCATATTCATATACTGTATTGACTTTCTTTATCTTCGAATACACGCAAAGTTGTACGTATTCGATCAATGAATAATGACTAATAAGTGGCAATTGATATATTTTCTTCTTCAGATTGGCAAATGATACGCGTCATAAACAGTCATAAACTTATCCTGTAAATAAAAAACTCAAAAAACCAAGGACAACAAATCTTAGCGCCAACTCCCTAAGGGTTACCCCGTTGAGAGTACAACATTCTATTTCCTTTGATATACGATTTATACACTAAGCTCATCCTACAAGAACAACGATTGTACGGAATAAATATCATGTTACGTTTTTTTTAATTCAGACAATATGATAAGGAAAGTGACATCTTTGAAAGGGTTGAAAGACAATTGACTAGAACTTTATAGTGGTAACATTATGAGTTATGACTCAAAAGACCAATAATTGTCGCCAACCGTCGTTCCCCCTTTTCAAAAATGTCACTCACATTTTCAAATTAAACTCAACTCAACAACAACTCAGTTGAAAGAACATTTTGGAATGATATGACTAGAAGTTAGAACACCTACAGTGGCACCTACATTATTACTCAGACTGTAATAATTCCAGTCCATTGACGTCCCTTTCAAAAACGCCACTTTCCTTTTCAAATTGACTCGGTTGTAACAAAACTTTCGCCATCAACGTAGCCATAATTCTAGGAACACGAAGGACACATAAATCCTATGTCGCACACGAAGGTCCATGTTTTAGACCAGTAATAGGTACCTATATTAAATGGCTGGCGACGTCGCGACGTCCTTCGTCCGCCGTCGCGCCAGCTCAACCCCAGCAATTTTAAATTACTTAATAGCGGGGGAGAACTGCTCACTTTAGTCATACGTGGGGTGTCGCTGTTGGTTTAAGAGTATTCATTCGTCGTACTCGTGTTTAATAAACCGGAAATTTATTCCAAACGCGTGAGTAGAAAGTATATTTGTTGATTGTTACGACGGCATGTATCGAGTGGCATCTAATGGTGGATTGTTTCCCTGAGGTGTAGGGGATAAAGAGGTTGTTAAGGTACTACTCAATTTGGGAGTTGGATGTCAATTCCTTTTTCTGGCTTTTAGGCTTGTTTGTAGTCAACTACTTTACCACGTTCTAATAGCAACATTATTTAGTTAATATCTAAATTCAAGCCGGTCAGTCAAAAAAGGAAGCCCTTACCCAGTGAGTACACCATAATTATGTAGAAAAATTGATGTGTTTGGTTGATTTTTCATGAACTCCAAAAGTAAAAGGCGCTGAAGCAAGTTTTACGAAATCTTCAGTCAAATTAGATGACGCAAGCTGGCAACCGAAGCCAGCGAGTAAAAAACGAGCTGACTGCGGTTTTTGTATTAATTACAAATAAGTAATTAATTTCGATGCTGTACCATAGTTTGCAAATTTACAACATTACATATTACAAACAAATTTTTTAAGAACAAGCGTCTTTTTGAAGTTATACTTTTGACGAGAAATTATGAATTTACTTGCGTGCGCACTCCGACAACAAAAACACCGACAGATAAGAGATAAGAAAGAGAGTGCCATTTTTGACAACAGATTGTCAGAAATAACGGCATTCCGTAGACAGAGTAAAGTACGGCATTCATTTAAATGACTTATCAATTATCACACTTAGTTCTCAAAGGTGGAAGAGTCATTAGGTGTCGTAAATGCCCGGCTTTATTCGGGATTTGTCTGCAATAGCAGTGACTGTCAAACATACAACCCGTTAATCGTATTATTGCGCTACTAAGGCTGTACCTAATCTGTTTAAGGTTTTATGCGCAATTGAATTACTGATCTGTCGTACAAATTGAATATTTTGCAATCCGATAGATAAAGCTAAAGTTGATAAACTAGTTTTAGGTTTTTAATTAGTATTTAGTAATTACGGAATGTTTTGGCGAACCGTTGTGCGACTAAATTCACAGATTAGAACGTTTTCAGCCGATTTGGACATGAAAACTCACTCAACATCTCGTTAATCTGTGTAGAGATTTAGAATCAATTAGGCAGTTCTGCCAACACTCTGTGCGCCTGGTTGTCCAAACGTACAAAATTAAAGTTGAATTTCTTATCTATCTCCCTAATTTAGAATAAAAATACTCTGAAATTACCGTAAAAAGCTTTAGCATATCTTTGGTCATCTCTAAAGTCAATTATTTGAATGGAAACCAAAATTGATTACAGTCTATTTTATAGTATTTTGTCACCGTTTATGTAGATATTTAAACTAAAATACTGTAAATCTTCTGGTAGGTAAAATGGACTTAATAACTCGTAATGTTAGGAAATCTGTGAACTCAGTCCTTTTTAAATTGACTAATTAACGACAATAAAAATCTGTTACGTAAGTTTTTGTAATGCACAACATTTGCTGAAACTGAATGATGTTACATTGATGACCATTACCTGATGTCTCGCCTCACACAGAAATAGTTATTATTTTCAATTCATTTCGTTAACATAATCTAATTTCTTTTAAACGCACTAACGTGTACATTATCTTGAGTTGTACATTTTGGAAGTGGGTTAAAAGTAATTAGGCGATAACCAAAGGAGGGCAGGTTTTTTGAAAACGACAAACGTAGTCTTTAGTTTATCGACCTCAAGACCTCAAGGCCGCCCGTCTTCACACGCAACCCGCTACAGACCCGAGAGACACAAAAAATGTATTAACTACCTACTTAAACTTTATATCAAATTACGTAAAGAGAGGGTCAAACGACATACCTGTTAAGGCTGTTACACACTGCGCAGATGCGGTAAGAAATCTGTATCTGAATTCTGAGCGCATATCTGTCAATATCGCTCTCTATACTGAACTCAAGGAGCACCACAAACTACGCAAACAACTTATATTTTACCGTCAAGTATCTGTAGGCACAGACGTATATTGAAGGATGGTTTTATACGCAGATAAAATCTAATCGTATCTGCATAGTGTGTGACAGCCTTTATAGTTTTTGGACTCAACTTCACACTGCTCTGTGACTCACACAATTTTAAGTGACGTGACATTCGCTCATTAAAACTACTGGTTACATAGAATATTATTTTTTAATGTGTTATTTTTTTTAATTACGAACTTAACTGCGGCAAGCTTCTAATTCAAAACACCAATTTAAAACAATCCAAACAGACACTTAATATTGAACAGTTATACAATTGCTTTTTACAAAAAAAATCACTCAATATAGAATTCATTAAAATATATTATTTCTTTCGTTTTAGCCTCCATATCTAAAAAAATGTATCCTGCTATGACAAACGATGCTTTCAATGCCGCTAGTTTACAATACATTTGCAGCATCGTTACGGCTGGTAAAAATTTCATTCAAAATTCCGTTACAGAAGCAGGTAGAGCAAATCTTCATCCACCTGTGTCTCACCTGTCAATCTAAGAGCAGGTGGCTTAAACTTACAACATATAAAAACAACGCATCCGTTTACTAGTAAGAATAATATGTATGTTTATTCTTGCACGCAGTTGTTTGTTTGTAGTTTGTTATTGATTTTTTTGTGTTTTGTTCTTACGAACAGGCTAGGATCATGAATTCATGAGACCATGCCGCCTCTTCGTCAGTAATTTATTTAGTTTTTGATTACACTGTCCTATTACATGGATTTTGTTAAGACTTCAATTTACCTACGCGCGTGGTCTTTAGGCGGCCATTTTTTGGACGTTTTAGTTAAACTTTCGCATAAATATTGATTACGATCTGAATAACATAAAAACATATCCCACAAAAGATTCTATCATAATAGATTTTACGCGGGAAACCGCGGGAAAAATAAAAACGTCCAAAATCCACAAAGCATTGTACCAGTTGGTGAATTAATCTCTCGTTTCAAACTCCAAATTCTTAGCCCAAGGAAGCTAACAATTGTACAAACGCAGGTAAAATAAGAACGCATGCGCAGGAGCCGATCGGAGATTATAAAGACTTAACATTCCGACCCTTTCATGTGATAAAATACCATTTTAAAGTATAAAATGGGATTTAAAATATTAAATAGGACTTTTTTCTAGCAGCGAATTAGGATTCATAAGTAAAAGCACCCAAAAAAACTAGTGACTACAAGATTTGATGCTTTCAATGTCTACGATTATTGTCACTTGCAATGATCTATGTAGATTTTACACCCAAATACCACCACCGAGTATAAAAGTATATTTATGTATAAATAGCCGACCCATCTGTTGATGGATTCAAATCATTAAACTCTGATCTTTCATAATTTGCAATTAATTCATTATTCTATTTCGTTTCGAATTAGAAACTTAAATTCTCCTGAACTCTATCCTGTTTTGTTATTTTTTACTTGTTATGTTTTGCTGTTTGAAAGACGATATGCACAAAATCAAACATTCTACTCTACATCTAATTATGCTTTTCCTATCCAACAGCCATTGCGCTGTTTCATATCTAATCTTTAACATCTCCAGTCACAGTTACTTCGCTGGTATAACGATTCACAATGGCATTATGAATCAGACAAAAAAGCTTTTAACCCCTATTAAAATGACCTTTGAATTGAATGAATCAATTTTGCGTCGCGGCGTCCCGACTCCCGAGTGAATCACGAGGGGAGGAACTCCCCATCAATACATCAATAACAAACTCGTAATTGTAAATAATTACGACTCCCCGCCCCGCCGCCCGCATCTTTTTATTGGCTAAATTAATACAGGGTACAATATAACAACTGTTACTATACGGTTGGAAATGTTTTTTCTGCTCTACGGAAAACGACAACTTTCATCTACGGTAAATGAAAATATTGTTTACCGTTTACGTCAGACAGAAAGTACTAAAAGTAAAACAAGAGTAAAGACATAGACAAAATAAAACTTGGCAGATATGTATTTAAAAAATATTATATTCACTAGGAATATAGAGTACCTATTTTTTATAAGTAGAATATACACATTTGTGTAATCATGTGTATTCCAAAAAGTTTGCCTACAAATCACAATTTTTCAGTAAAATAAAGTTTGTACTTCCCTACACAATACTGTTATGATAGCTTTAATTATTTTTTCCTCAAAGCACAAAGCCCATGTTAGTGCATTTGATGCTTTGTGTTATATTTTATTCTAAGGCTCTATAACGTATTTTTTCAGTAGTCTGATTTATATAATGGCGGTGCATGTCACTGCCGGTCGCATTGTCTGAAATACGCTACGTTTATCTTTATTGTGCGACTTTGTTGTGCTTTTATATTGAACTTTTATGCTTTGAAATAATAATGAATTGTAACTAGGTCGTCTAACACCACCGGTAACAATACAGAGCCTCCTTGATTGCAAAAATGGAAATCTATACAGTGTGAAATTTTAGTCGTTATCGAAAAGAAAATTTTGAGTTCTATATCAATAACAGAACCTATGTACAATATAAATTTATTAAAATAACTATTTTTTTTTATTAAAGTCCATAGTAATTTTGCCAAACGCTAGCGATATTACTATGGACTTTAATAAAAAAAAAATAGTTATTTAAATAAATTTATATTGTACATAGGTTCTGTTATTGATATAGAACTCAAAATTTTCTTTTCGATAACGACTAAAATTTCACGCTGTATATTTAAATGGCAAGATGTAAGTAAGCACTAAGGATTTATTGAAATTCGACTCCTAAGGGCGAAATAGGGGGTAGAAATTAAAATGAAAGACATCCATAACGCAACGTTAATAGTGAAAAAGGTGATATTCACTCTTATTTGATACTAGCAGCGCCACGCGGTTTCACCCGCTTAACCCGCGTACAAAAGCGTTATGGTATATACCCTTCCTTCCACCTTCCTCGCTAAATGGACTAACTAACACTGATAGAATTTTTCAATTTGGATCAATAGTCCCAGAGATTATCGCGTTCAAACAAACAAACTCTTCAGTTTTATATATTAGTATAGATCTACAATTCCCTTATATGAATCGGTAATTATTTATAAATAAAACATAATTAACAAAGATGTGACGTCACTGAGACTCGAGTCGCAGTCTATAATTGTGTGAGTGAACCTCAAGGCAGCTCATATCCTTTCGGAAATTGGCTTTGATATCGATAAGGCAGACAAGTGGGTGCCTAATCAATTTTATATCGGATGTTAATATTGGAGCTGCCTTTCATAGGCATAAGTGGTTCCTGAACGCAGGGAGTTTGATTGCTTTTACTAGCTGTGCCACGCGGTTTTGCCCGTAAAATATTTGGTTAGAAAATAATTTATCACTTAGGGGTAAAACGTAACTTTTATATTATTCCAGATCTACGCCCTCAACTATTATGTAGACTTATAAACTACTGGCCCTTCTGTGCCTCTCTCGTTGGATGTCTAAAATAAAATTTGTTGAATCGTAACTAAATGTAGGTATCCTATAATTCTTCCTGTCACTTTAGAAAGAAGTAGTGCCACACTATTCCTCTATCTTACCTAGGGACTTCTAGGGTCTTCTAGGGACACCTGGAGATCTTATCTACCAGCTCAATGAGATGTTAGATATCACATGACATGAAAGGCGACCCATTGTCATCACCAACTTTAACGAGGGGCGTCTCCTCGGCCGTACTTGCCTGATTCACCTGCAACACTCCATACTATACAGAATGCTGTTCGCCACGTAGTAATGTGATTGTTGTCCGTACGTGCGGCGAGTTTGCAATCGATAATCGGTATGATGGCGACGAATCGATATTCGCGATTGTTCCGATATCGATGCGCGGCCCAAGTGCGCGATCGTGCTCATTGTGTTACTATTTAAAATGCACATGCATTTAGGGTCCCGTGCCTCAAAAGAAGAAACTTTTTTGGATTACTGTTGTCCGTATGTTCGTCAAGAAAACCTTAAGGATATTTTAGTAAGAGGTAGAGGACCGCTGCAATGCATACTGAATGGGGCTGGCACGACCGAGGAGTTCTGTCCTGTCACATTTTACGGTGGTCGACTTCTCACAAGTCCAGACCTCAGCCCCCTATGCAGACGTCCACGAACTTCGGTGGTCACTAAAAGCTCCGACTGCTCGTTGACGATCCTATGCCATAAAAAAAGAGAATAAGAGAAAACACACTAAGGGTCTCTGCTTGAGGTACGAAACCCTAAAAATATTTTACGTTGGATTAGTCATACAACATAAAAGTCCTATAACGGTTCGTTGGGCAGACGCGTCTAGTCTAGACCGCAGACAATAGCTAGGTATTAACTATTCGAACGTATATTACTTCTATTGAATATAAAGAGCTAAGGCGTCGCTATTTGTATGTATGTATTGGTTTTTTCGATAAATATAAAATATATTGAAAACTACATTTGTTATTGGTCCTTTATAAACTCCCAAAAGGAATTTGGGAGGTTGAGTATGATGTCTTTAGCAACTTTTTCAGAATTCTTTGAAACAGATTTTGAAAAAAAAAGAAATTATATCAATTTATATTCTATAAGTAACGGATTTAATGGTTCCATATGAAACACTAAAATATTAGACCACCGAATTGACATACAAACAGTCGATCGTCAATCGAAATCAAAACAACTAAATATCATAACATAAATGATAAAATATTAATTATTCTTTTCTGCATAACTTATTCAAGTGCTGCACTCTCTATTCCCTCATTCTCCGATTCCGATTGAATGGCAGTCCGACACGACCGGAGATATCAGGCACAGGAAAGATCTAATAACTTCCTAACTGAACAGTTAAAATTTTATTTATTTATTTTAAAAAAATATTTTTTTTTCATTTTACAAATCAAAAAATACCGTCAACACTTCGCCCCGAAACCAAGCCCGGGATATTTGTAGAACATGCTGACCAATTACCTAAGGCAGGCCTAGATAATCTATACTCATATTAATAAAGCTGAAAAGTTTATTTAATTAAAATCGTCAATCTCGGATCTTCTGGTCCGATTTGGAAATCCTTTCACTACAGGGTCCGGGCACGAAACATGCAGACAGAACTTTCGCGGAATGTAACGCACCCTAGTGATAGTTTTAGGAATTAAGTGACGCAACACAAAGACAATGACATGTTGACATATGTCATGTCATACGTACAAACTTACATACAAACAAACATATCATACGTCAATGAGCAGTTGGTAAGAGGTAGTGCCACACTGCATGCTTGCATGCAATCGAATTGGGCCGGCACGACCGGGGAGGTACCTCTCGCTTACACGAGACTGGCGTAAAGTGACAGCTGTGCTGTCGCGTTTCGTGCGGTGTGTAAGTAGCCGGTGGTCCATGGAGGTGGGAGGAAAAAGGAGGGCAGCGCATCTGTATAGCCTCTATGCGGATGTTTGTGGGCGTCGGTAGTCATGAAAATGGCTCCGGCTGCTCGTTTGCCCTCCTATATCATAAAAAAAAAAAACAAACGAAAATTTGCTCGCATAAGGTTCACATTTCAGCCACTAGTTAGTGTGGCAATCTAGAAGCTTGTTCCCTATTACACAGCCCATTATCGTAGAAGGCTATACACGCTACGCCAACGTGATTTAACTACGCGGGTAATGCAAGTGAATCCGCGGGGCGCAGCTAGCAAACACACATGATAACAAAGTGCGTCATTCGGTATCAGGAACCAGTTAAATAATGCGCATTCCGCGGAACCGCACCGAACTCATTATTGTACGCAGATCTATTAGTATTGTGCTCCCGATAGCCTTATCTTAATTGAATTTATAACTTCCCAAGTAAATTGAAAATCATCATCACCGTTTTTCGGTTCGTGGAGTCGAGAAGGTGGATTTCTGAAGTGAAACTTAGGGCGTCGGTAGACATGAAAATGGCTCCGACTGCTCGTTTGCCCTCCTATACCATAAAAAAAAAAAAAACTTCTATACGCGCGCTTGACTTGGGGAGTAAGCTGGCGAGAGCGTTACAAAAATCACACATCGGGCGAGGCCAATGTAAGTTGTCATTCAAATTCGATTTAGTTGAAACTTTTTTGTATTTAAAAAATAAACATGATATGACATTTATGTCATAGTGTATTACTTCAGTTGTGTGGCAAGCACACACTTTTTTGCAGTCGGTTGCCTTTTGATGGCATACGCGTAATTTTTATGCTGACGTGTTTGCCCTCCAAAAAAGTTCCACCGGAAATTACAAACGGTGTGGAACGCGACATAATAGCTGTCACTTTGCGTCGGTATAATGCCCCAGCCGTGCCGGCTCGTTGTGGCATGGCACTACCTCTCGTAAACCATATTTTGCATTCATCCCGGGACCCGGACTGGCTACTTCTCACTTCGTAGATGGGCTTCCCTACCCTATGCCCTGCGAAGACGAGGGACTTTATTCCGCGAGCTTTTTTGACCGCTAAAATAGAACGGATACAGCCGTATGGAGTAACGCAAACGAGGGATTAAAAGTACCGCGTACAAAAAGTGCCCCCGAATAATCGAGAACTGCATGTTCTCGATTATTCGAATGAGAGCGATCCGGACAAAAGTACGCGGGAGCCCCCGAAAGTAATAGAACTCTAGTGACTAGGGGAAGCAACGCACACAGAGGACTTCAATCCGCGTTGTGCGCTCGAGAGTGAGCTACATTCTGGGCAACAAATGATCGCACACCGTGTGCGTTGAGTAAGCAATAAAGACTTTATTCGCGGAGCGCACTTTTTTTTTTTTTTTTTTTACGCCGCGGTCTACGCAGGCTAAAAGTCTTTCTAAATGCGGCCCCCACCATAAATACGATTAAATTCTATTAAAGTAAGTTTTGCGAGATATACCTATCCTATTTGTAAGATTATAATTCTACTAATATTATAAATACGAAAGTTTGTATGTTTGTTTGTTTGTTTGTTACTTTTTCAAGTAAAAACTACTGAACCGACTTCATTAAATTTGGCACACACTTGGAATAGTTTTTATCCCGAAAAAATATTCCTATGGGATACCATGGGATGATTTTCTATTTTCCACGGAATTAACGCGAGTGAAACAGCGGGGCGCAACTCGTATTATATACATTGTTAGAAACATAGGCGTTCACCCGCCTAAAAATATGTCCTAATTTTTTGGTATATGAATAAAAATATCTAGTTTGATATCTACAAGGATAACTGACCCAAATTTCAACCAAACACGTTCCGTAGGTTTTGCGTGAAAGAATAACAAACATACTAAATTAGCATTTATGACATTAAAGTAGGGAGTAGGATAGTTAAATGACTAGTCGCTAATATATTCAAGTTAACGACGCGCTGCATTCCTAGCATTGTGTATATTAATGCGTCTTCATATTAGCATCGGTACTTAACGGACTAAATATCTAATAATAATAATAATAATATCCTCCTAGCCGATTTCGGCTACGGCGGCCGTCTCTATAGAGACGAGCCAGATGCGCAGGATATATTATAGTGCACAAGTGTGCGCGCAGACACAAGTGCACTCTCTATTCCCTCATTCTCATATTCCGATGGGACGGCAGACCGACACGACCGGTGAGAAATCAGGCGCAGGACCGACGGCTTAACGTGCTCTCCGAGGCACGGGGGTGTATCACCGCCAACTTCCTGACTCCGGACTGTTATTAGAAATTGAAAAATCCCAATAACAATTTTCGGTCCGACCCGGGATTCGAACCCAGGACCTCACGTCTGTGGTTGAACACACTCACCACTAGACCACGAGGCAGTCAAATATCTATATCTATACTAATATCATAAAGTGTTTCTAAGTTTGTCTGTGGGTAATATAATACAGTATACTTCCGAACTACTGAACTGATTGTTAAAATTCCTTCACTGACAGAAAGGGCATAGTAATGTGTGCAGCTTACACTAGGAGTAAGATATTTTATTACTATTGACCAAATTTTATTTTTGGCATCCAACGAGGCACAAGACCTAGTCTAGTCGAGCTAGTCACTACATAGTATAAAACAAAGTCGCTTTCCGACGTCGGTGTCTTTAGATTAGATCTTTAAAATTACGCAACAGATTTTGATAGAGTTTTTTAAATTATGTATTATAATTCCATTTTTGAAGTTCGAAATCCACGAGGGCGAAGCTGCGGGTGGAAACTAGTAGTAAATAAGTGTACCTAATAGTTGAAATCTTTGTTAATGATAGATTGAGATCGATGATGATTGTGATAATGTATTGAGAATGAGAGTCAAATTTATCGTCAGAATCGTTTGCACGCAAGCATAATAAATAATTAATGATGTATGATATATGCTCATAACCTTCGGTGAATCCTATTCTAAAACGTTTCTCCTCTTGTTACAGCGGCCTCAACTTCCAAGACCTGATAGTGAGACAAGGGGCCATTGACTCTCCTCCCAAGACGCCCTTCATCCTTGGCTTCGAGTGCGCAGGCGAAATCGAACAAGTAGGCGAGGGCGTAACCGACTTTAAAGTAAGTAATTTGAATGCATTAAATCATCGGATGGAATGATATATTGAGCGCGTTAACCGAATGCAATTTAACCGTTAATCGCTTTAAAATGCACAATTTAAAAATAGAACAATGCATTTAATTAACTATTATTTAAAAAAAGATTTTTTATTTTTTAGAAACAAATTAAATTTGGAATAGCGTTGCATTACATGGCGCTGGACGCTCTAGTGTTGTAATGTGGCCAAAATGTCAGAATAACAAATGTCAAAATGGGCTTCGGTTGAAGTCGTTCTATAGTGCAATGCTATTTATGTCACTTCTTTGGGGGCAGGGGTTAATTGTCGAAAGTTATACGTCCCTAATTCTCTGTCCACCCTGCCCACCCTATGTAATTTCTTTTTAGGGCATTATGTCGCCACATGCCCCCATAAAAAAGCTCTGGCAATGAGTAACATTCGCTTAAATTTACATAAGAAATTGTAATTTGTAAAATTCGCCCGCATTTTAACCAGCTTTTATTATTCGTATACTCGTCCGAGGATTAGTATTTAGCACCAATAGACGTGCGGTATTTTAACCAGCCTATTGTTATTCCAGAGTTGGTACTAAGTACCAACTTAACGCGAGGGAACAGGATACCAACTGTTAGACATTAAAACGCACTTAGAGAAACTGCGGAGGGATTTATGGTGGCATTTTTATCTCCAACTTGATGCTGGATGTTAAATCACGTTGATCGGTTGTTGAGATAAGACGGGGTTTCGTTAGCCATAGACAAGGAAACCTTATCTGGAGAAGTTTGGCTGTTGTTTATGAACAACGGCGGAGTAATTAAACTTTACTCGGGTTCATTATAACTTAGACTTTCAAATAAACTGATACAATGGGTGTAGGGGATTCAGGGGGAGATCTATACTATATGATAAATCTGTAGAAGGGTCAATTCTGTATATTGAAAATATTGAAAAAATAAATAGCAGGAGGTGTTACTGGATCGATACCAAACCCAAATATGCGATTAAAAAAATTTTTGTCTGTCTGTATGTCTGTATGTTCAGGCATCACGTGAAAACTAACGGTTCGATTACGATGAAACTTGGTATAATTATACCTTATAATCCTGGGCATAAAATGGGATACTTTTTATCCTGGAAAAATACGTAGAAAAAAACTAAATCCATCCACGCGAAGACCGACATCCGCGCGGACGGAGTCGCGGGCGGAAGCTAGTAATATAATATGGACACAACTGCTATATTTTCTTCAGGAATACTGAGGTGTTATGGTCAAATAATTATGTCCAAATTTTTGGTAGTTTAAATTTCAACTACGAGGATATCTAGAAGATTTCATGTCCACCACCCGATGTTGCCAAATTTTCTAAAGCGCCCTATTTGATCAACAAATGCGGTTTGCTTTTATGCCAAGAAATTAGCAAACTTAACAAAACAACAACAACTATCATTAGTTGTTGTTGTTTTATTAAGTTGAAATGAAAT
>LUGF01031288.1:150718-182153 GCA_001625245.1 Calycopis cecrops
TATGTCCAAATTTTTGGTAGTTAAATTTCAACTACGAGGATATCTAGAAGATTTCATGTCTACCACCCGATGTTGCCAAATTTTCTAAAGCGCCCCTATTTGATCAACAAATGCGGTTTGCTTTTATGCCAAGAAATTAGTAAACTTAACAAAACAACAACAACTAATGAAATAAGGATTGAAACCTGTCCCAATTTTTCGAAAAAATAAAAAAAAAACAAATATTTTTACAAAAAAAAACAGCTGCCTCGTTTATTGACCTCTATTGCGATTATGAGCCATTCCAACGACGAATTCAAACGTTTTAATTTCGCCAGGTTGGAGACCAGGTGGTCGCCCTCCCCGAGTACAAGGCCTGGGCGGAGCTGGTGTCTGTCCCCTCGCAGTACGTGTACCTGCTGCCAGAGGGCATGTCCGCCCTGGACGCCGTGGCCATCACCACCAACTACGTGGTCGCCTATCTGCTGCTCTTCGAGATGGCGAATCTGACGCCAGACAAGAGCCTGCTGGTGCACTCTGCTGGAGGCGGCGTGGTGAGTATTTACCATTTGTCCTTTTGATAGGATTATAAGGTGTTGCAGTGTTCAGTTTAGACGTAATACGGTTGTAAGGTCAAGCTTCATAAGATGGCTGAGTGCCCTTGGGGTGGCGAGACCAGTTTTAGTAAGTAGAGCAGCTACAGATGCCTTTGAATTAAAAAGACCAAGTTTAAGTTGAAAGGGAGACCGACCCCCCACCCTCACAGAGAGAGATCCATATATAGTACATGTGGTTATAATACCTCGTGGCTAAAGAGGACGTAAGGTGTATGTTGTCTGTTCTATGATAATTCCGGAATTCAGAAGAACGATCGTCTCTAAATACAATAAAAAACAATAATTCAATTATACAGATATTTAGAAAATCACGTAATTAGATTCCTGATTCTGACCTGCCTGAAGACGAAGTTTTAAACTGTATGTCGAATATAAATCGTAACTAATTTTCTTTATTCAATCGTCATATATTTTGAAAGCAGACCGACATTTACGACGCAATAACGTACACACGATAAGCGATCTGTCAACATTGATTTTTTTTTATCGAAGGGGAAGTCTCATTTCAGGATATGCATGCGTATCTGAAATATGGGCAAAAATAAGTTCATCGCACTTAACATACGCTTTTCCATTCGTATCTCGTGTACAAAAATACATTTTGTTCATTACGTTGACGTGTTAAGCACCAGTTCCGCCATATTGAATGAACAGTGACAGATGGCAGACGTCAAAGAGTACTTACATGTTAGTCTAATTCATAGAATTTTTTATAGTCAAGGGACAAGCGAGCAGTCGCCGTTTTCGTAACTACCCACGCTCATATACATAAAGTTTAGACAAATGCGTTGCCCTCCTTCCTCTTTCCTACGTGGGCCACCAGATACACACCGCACGAAACGCGAATCATTTAATGATGTAAGACAAATTTAGGCAAAAAAAAAATTGGTCCAAACGTCAACCAGCCAAGCAAATATTTATCTTACGATGTTTCCATTGAAAATTAACTCCAACACTACGCATTTACTACAAAAAGTAGCAAGTTAAACTTGCGTAAGCCTTTTTATATCCCACGCTGCAAAAACTAGATATTTTTAGCCTTATAGACATTCTAGACGACTGTTGATTCATTAATCGTACTTATAAGTTAGGAATGCACCACAAAGCCTGCACTGGGTATTTATAGCATGTCCATTAGAGAAATGCCGATCTCCGCTTGCAGCCATTAACAGTTTCAATTACAGTAAGATTAGACGGCGTAATAGTGGAGCAAAACGCAGTGGCAACGTCTTGTTGAATACTATCACTTTAGATGTACGGTTTGAAAAACAACATTTGTTGTTATAGGAATAATAATATTGTATCAAAAAAGTATTATATAAAATTGAGTAGAGCAAAATAGAATTTGGTTATCAAAGGAAAAATTGTCGCGTTAAGCACAACAGACACAGAAGCAAATATAACACTGCTAATTCAATATTGAATTTATATTTTGTAAATATAAAAAAATATACATAACACAGGTCAGACATCTGTTCAGTGTAATTTTAATGTTTAAATAAATTCTCATTTCAAAATACTGGTGACAAACGGCTTACCGTGATGAATAAGAACATTTCAAAATATTATTATTAGTCACAAGTAATCAAAAGTAAAAATGTTATTGATACTGTAATGTAAATATACAATTATTACAAACACTAGCATATTGCGAGTATAAAAGATACACTGACACAAAAATATGCGCAGTATACCACATGCTTATTAAGTCGAACGTGTAAAATTCTTTGTTCGCGAGGAAATATTAAAGAAAATAACTCAATTTGACGTATATAAATAAATGAGCCGCTAAATTTATCCGGATAACATTGACCCTGGCAATCGCTGGTTAGTGTCTGCAGCAGCCTGAGTAGCTCTTAATGTCTGATCTTTGTACCGTCAGCAGATACGGTATTTCTCACCTGTTGTATAATTTTCGTTTGGAATTCTAATTAAGATTGTAGTTTTAGTTAATAAAATATGAATGGAATTTTGTAAAATTGTGGAGACTTTTGGAATTGGATTAGCTTGGTTGAATAATAAAGAATTAGTATCATAGACCAATGTTAGTAAATATTTTGATATACTTACTGAAAAAATAGGTATAGCGAAAGAAAATCGATGAGTATAACTAATAAAAATTTAAGTTATATGCTGTGTGCGTCGGTAGTCTTGGAAATGACTCCGATTGCTCGTTTGCCTCCCTATCTTATCAAAAATGCCTTATCATTTATTTCATTATTATACAATTTATAGCATAACAATAAGAACAAAATATAAAAACAGCACTTAAATGACCAAGGCATAGTTATAGGGACAAGTCTAGAGAAGGAAAGTGACATGTCTTATAGAGAGAGAACTGAAGGGGCTAGCCGATCACCAAAAAATGGCGTCTGCACCAACTAATGCATCACTTTTACTTCAAGAAAAAAAGAAAAAAGTCGCATTAATTTAAGTATAAAAAGTAAAATTTTCCTTACGCAAAAAAAAACATTTTTTAAAAGAGATGATTTTTTTGCTGTCAGTACAGAAGTCAAACAATGTAAATTGTCTAATTGTTCTGAATTGGGTGAGAAAAATCCTAGTCTGGAATGTTCTCGCTTCCGCTGTGACGTCACTCATTACCCGTGTCAACGACCTTTAATTTGCGTCTGCATGGGTGGGGTCGGAGCGTCAATACATGGCCGAGAGATAGAACAATGATTGCACTGTAATCATATGTGTACGGATAGTCGTAACAAGAAATAAAACAGTTCAATAACACTGTTCACAAAGTGTGTGTTAGAAAAGGCCTTGCCTTTCGATTCAAAAGCGAAATCTAAGAATATTTTATTTATTAAATTCATCAGTTGCATTTCGTGTGGTTTGTAATAATAGTCACTCTATTGGAGAAATGGGATGAAGAATTTGAAGTAAAAGGAATTATTTTTTTAATTATGGTTTAGTTAAATCTTGATATTCGACGCCCATAGACATCTGATTTTTTTTTAAACAGATGTTTGCTCAGGGTAACCAGCAGAATAAAATTGGTACCTCAATTGGTCACTAGGACCTCAAAAACCGTACAAAACGCGACAGCACGCTTAGCTGGAATACGACCGGGAGGTACCACTGGTCGTGCCGGTCCAATTGCCGCAGCAGCATGGCACTACCTGCTAAAATCTAGGTAGTCTAAGAAGATTCTTCGTTGTTCCTCACAAATATGATTTTTTAAATATTGTATAAGGGGGGAAACGTGCAGTCATAAAGACTACCTACGCCCATAGACATCCGCATAAATGCGTTGCCTTCCTCCCTCCTCCATGTACCACCACCAATTACCACCAATATTTCGCCAGTTCCTCACGCACTTGTCCATCCGCAGGGTCAAGCGGTGGCCCAGCTGGCGAAGACGGTGGAGAACGTGACCGTGTTCGGCGTATGCTCCAAGAGCAAGCACGAGGCGCTCAAGGGCAACAACAACAACATCGACCATCTGCTCGAGCGGGGCAGCGACTACACGAGTGAAGTCAGGAAGTGAGTACTAGACCATAACCCCTAGGATGTACACAGGAGCTGAATCTTCCGTGAGGAACAGCTGTGTACGGATTTACCCAAATTTGAACCCAAGAGTACAATTATCCTAGATTAATTTAAATAATTTTTGTCAACATTCAATCGATGCTGTTCAGTAGTTTTTTTGCAAACATACATAGGTACTTTGACGTCTATAATATTAGTAGGGTAGGGTTATAATATCAATCGCTCGCAGTGAGCCAAAAATATACGTACAATTTCCACATTATTAAACTGTTTTACTTAAAATTTACATCACATTAAAGAACATATCACTGTGGGATTAGCCACCTACTATGGCTCATGGCATAATAACCATCGGTAACACGTGATCTTAGCTCTGATGACATTGCCCATCCCAGTAGATGTTAGATATTTGTTGTTGTTGACGTTGTTTTATGAAATTGTTCAGTAAAGCACCCGGAAAACCTCTGGACCAGGTGTTATAATATAGGCCGTCCTCTGGTATTATTAGTAATTAATAATTACTAATTATATTCTATGAGAGCCGACTGCATGAAAAATACAGTAGAATTTTAATAGAAAGGCCCCGTGAACACTGTTCTAGGTCCAAAAAGATTTTTTCGAAGAGATTTTGTCTGGAGAATAACTAGATACTATTTTGCTAAGGTTAAGTTCGTTGTACTGGAGAAACTTAATTAATTAATATCAAGTTATTACGAGTATTAGCTCGTTTAGCTGTTGAAATCGAATTAAATCGAAATTAATATGTTTTGCTCGTATTTCTAATTACATAATTCATATTTCCACTAATTAGTCAATATTACGATCTCCATTTTGACGGATGGAGCAAACCGTTCAGTAATCATTATCATCATCATCAGCTTCGTCCACACACCAGTCACCAAAAAATTAATCTCATATAATGAGAATGGAAGAATACCAAATGCAAAATAACTAATATTTAAACGAAGATGACTAATTATCATTAATTCCACAAACATAAAAACGATATGAGTAGGTACTTACCTAGTTTTTTTTTTCAAGAATAATAATATAATGTACATAAATTATTACAATTTATTATTTTGCACTGAATATATGCTTCTAAATACTATTCAAGGTTATTAATATTAAGTACCTTTGAAAGATATAAGATATTAAAAATTCATATTGCTCTTCTGCTGCTGTAATAAAATTACTTTCAAAATTAGAATACAATAAAATCTAGTGCGGAAAGAGTACCATAATTCTATTACTAAATCGCAGCTAAATGTGGTCGGCAGGAACATATTTTTCCCTATTGTAGTACAAATCTCCCATAAAATAATATTAGCATGACAGTGAAGTCTTTTTGTGCTTGTTTTGCCCACTGGGAGAAATAGGCCTAGAATATGCATAGGACAAGTTCATACAATCAATTAAAGTAGGTACAGGATTTTATAAACAAATTGTTACGATAAAAGTAGCAAGCGAAAATAGCATTCGCGAAGCAAGGCGCCAAAATGAACGCGTTTAAAAAAAGAACTCCTTCCAAATTTAAATTTGGAATATGTTAAAATCATAACTAAATATGACGAAGTGGTGTGAAATCATGTCTAAATTTAATCCACCCTCGCCTGTGGATTAGTAAGCGGTGGATTTGTTTTGTTTACACGATTAACGACTAATATTAACTTTCGTGAATGTGTGTTTACGCTGATCTGAATTATACGACTTTTAAATTGTTCCAATAGACAGATGTACCGTTGTCTGTGGTATTTTCTGATGTCTGATGCTTTATGGTATCTTGTTTATGAATGTACGTAAGCATTTTAAACAAATCAGTTACCTATAATATGTAGAACCGGCGTAAAGTGATAGCTGTCGCGTTTCTTGCGGTGTGTAAGTAGCCGGTGGCCCATGGAGGGGGAGAAGGAAGAAGGGCAACGCAGCTGTATAATCTCTATGTGGATGTCTATGGGCTTGGGTAGTCATGAAAAAAGCTCCGACTGCTCATTTGCGTTCTTATACTATAAATAAAATAGAATTATACTTACTTTTTATACAGCAAGCAGTATGTATATTACTTTCTGTACTTATGTAGGTACTTGTAATATTTTCTTAGCTTTCTCTATTAACGTCTATCGTTAATAAATAATGATGAAAGTTATCTACCGTAGTGATAAGGCGTTGAGTGGAAGGGGATTTGCCGATAAAGTGCTTGGTGCATTAAGAATAAGTAACCCGTAACGGTCTGACCCATAACGACATAACCCATAAAGGGGAGAGTGTGAGCCCCAATTTTGTAAAATATTCTGTATTTAGATGTTTTAGGGTGAGGCACGCAGACTGTTAGAATATCTTTTTATAGTTAAATAAAGACAAGAAGACAAGGAGGGGCATACCATCTTGGGGAGCGATTTTTGATGATTTTTGAACCACTTCCACCCTATGTAACGCGCCGTGTGTACAAACATACGTAAACCCCTCAAACAACTCAGTATATTTTTTCTTAAATAGAGAGAACAGAGGTCTCATTAGTACTCATTTTACCAATTTGGCAGTTTATTTTAATTTAAAAAAAAAAACAATGTTATGTAACACGTTGTTTGAATTCCCCTCCCAACCAAGCCCTCCAAGAGCCCCCTTCTTCCCCAAATTGCGTAAAACCCCACCTAATACTTGAACGCTCCCTTGACTATTTATTAATAACCCCCCTTTTGCGATACGCAGTTGATTAGAAGTAATAAGCTCTTTTTAGATGTGAGTGGTTACTATTATTGTATAAGCTGCGCCTCGCGGTTACACTCGCGTGAGTTTTGACTCCCGTGGAAATATCGGGATAAAATATATCTCTAATACGACCTATATACAGATACTAAGACCTACCGAATGACAAAAAATTACCATAGTGGCTCACAGGAGGTGATCAAGCAACCGTGGCATATATTTATATGTACCAAGTATTAGAAAACACTATGATTAGATTGCTCTAATGACTCTCTATTATTCGCCTTTATCATAAGGCGCATCTGTTAATTACGTGAGCCATCTAACGTGGGGGAGAAATCCTCCCCACCAAACGTTATTTGATGGAGATGAGTCTCGACGAAAATGTGATGTCATCCCTATCGTTTACTGCCGCCATATTTTATTTGTTGATGGGCATCTGACGATCACGACCTCTGAAGAGGATGACGTTATGACCACTGCTCTCTCTTTCGTTCTCCTTTCTTGTCCTCTCTTTTCTCCGCCTTTAAGGTTCAGTCGCTTTTTTACATGAATTTATGTTTATAATTTGTTTTGCTCGATTAAAAGTACCTAATTAGTCAATTATAAAATTGTATCCGAACGTATTTCAAATAAACGAATATCTACAATGAATGTCAGTAAAGAATCCAATTAAAATCACTCGATATAATTCGGTAATTTCTTCTAATAATTGTTCCAAACTCCATTCTTAATTGTTTATACTTATGTGTCATGTCATGTCATCGGCGTGGTTCAAACAAGCCCAATATGATTCTTCCCGTAACATACGAGTTCACACATGGTGTTTCAAATCTCGCACATAATACAGGGGGCTCTATTTATACTAGATAAAGCGTCATTGTTCCATATACAGCGTGTAACTAAAACCCTGTTGTTCCTTCCAGCAGCATAATCAGAATCGATTTTCATTTATAAAAATGCAATGTCGATATTAATTAATTTTGTAATTACAATAAATAATTGGCTATTACTTGATTATATCGAATTTCGAACTATGATTTTCAGTAATGAATAATGATATATAGGTGGTTTCACCCGAGTAAGTTTAGATCCCATGGAAATATCGAAATGAAAAATAGATGTTGGCCGATTCTCAGTCCTACCCGATATGCATACAAAATTTCACGAGAATCGGTCATATCGCATCGGAGGAGTATGGTTACTAACATAGTCATTTGTGACATGAGATTTGAGAATTTTATATCTACACGTATTTGTATATTATGTTTGTACTTTATAAGGACCAACTCTGTTTTTGTTACATACTGTATAACTGTGAGGCTGTTTCATAACACCATTGCATTTAATTGTAAATAGACAAGGATATTTTTATCCGGCGCGTGCAGAATAAACAAGATGAGCCGAACCGTCCTCAGTGTAAACAAACAGGACCTTTGTTACTATAAGGGATGGCTTGTGTTTTTAACTTGTCCTTATTGTAAAGTTAGTTTCTTAAAAGATGGTCGATAGGATAATTGAGCCGCATAAAGCCATCGGTCGTTTACAATAATTTATCTATCGATGGAAGTGGTTATTGCAAGTATGGAACTTATCTATGTCTATGTCCAGTAGTCAAATCCATCCGTAGATAGCATATTTGATATTGAAAACGGCCATCCTACTAATAATATATAAATGCGAAAGTTTGTATGTTTGTTTGTTTGTTACTCCTTCACGCAAAAACTACTGAACCGATTTTTATGAAATCTGGCACACACAGAGATATTTATATCCCGAAAAAATGTTCGTATGGAATGACATGGGATGATTTCCTATTTTCCACGGGATCGAAATTTACGCGCTCGAAACCACGGGGTGCAGCTAGCAAGTTATAGGTACATAATATTCGTAATATTGAGAGGTCCTAAAGGGCTGGAACGTTGATGAAAGGCCTAGTCATGTCAACTACACTAAAGTTTTATCATTCGTGTCTCTAACACCTAAAGATCATCCTGTGAGACTGTCGTAGGATATTTAGATGAATTAGTGACATTCTGCTTCTAAAAGAAACAGAATCAAAGCGTCACTGCCTCTTAAATATTTGGTTGGGTTAGATATAATTTAGGCTAATTTATAATAAAATTAAATAATGAACTTATCTCAGTCCCAAAAAGCAAATTTAATTTTGCGTTCATTATACTGGTATTCATTAGTTACAAACGACATTCAAATTTTGCTCAGTTTAATAACTGCCGTAAATCTGTCATATTTTGCAATTTACGCGGTTGGTAACAATGGAGATTTTCGTTGGCAAGCCTGCTCCTGTAATAAGGTTAGTCTGTGGTTTGACAGCTTGCGTAATAGCCTGTAAATCGATCTACGCCAGTGTTTGCGTTGTTAAAATAGCAAACGCAGGATGGCAATATTTATAGAATGCATATTTAGTCCTTTGAAACGTTACCGTCAACTGCGTAGATCCTGAGTTGGTGGAGACTTAATTTTTTCTGTTGTGTATGGGCAAATATTCCCAATTTTCGCTTCGTTCTGTGTACTTTAAAGTTAAATTTAAAGATTAAGTTTATACTCACTTAAAACTTAATGAGAATTATCAACCTAAGGCCTTTATTTATGGAGATGTTTGAATGCTCTCAAGTCTCGATACCATAACACGCTGAAGTTGCTACTAGCAAAATACAGAAAGCAAATCACTCTAATAATTTAACGACACAGCCATAGCTTATTTTTGCAGTTAGAACGTTAATCGATAAAACTTTTTATTGATAGCAAATGAAACGTTCTATTTTCAAATCAGGAGCTGTCAAAAATATTCGCCTACGTTTTAATTAAAATGGCGCTAATCTTTAAAATGTGTTTAGAAGACGAAGATGATAATAAGTAGCACAGCATAACTATTTTAATAGCAGCTTCTTATAATGAAGATTATTCTAGATGCGTGTAGCACCAGCTATTGCGATATGGAAATTGACAAGATGCTTTTAAATCGGCCGAGTGTATAAATCTTCTCCGCGCACCTGTTCCTTGAACCGGCTTTTTATTTTGTTTGAGTACAGATGCTACTCTCTCATAATCACCTGGTGAATTTAAATCGTTCGCTTTCGTTCTTTTGGGAACAGATGGGTCTGTGAATTCATCATCATCATATAGCCATACGTTGCTGATTCGCAAATTATTTTTATAAACTTCAAAACGTTGTTGAAAAACTTGATTTTTGTAAAAAAATAGTAGCATTTAACTACTATTTAAGTGAGTATTTCCTTGAGATGAGAGAAGCAACCGGCTATCAATCTTACGGCCGCTGTATTGGCGACGGTGATGGCCGTGCTCAGTCGATGTATGTGGTTAAGCTGGAAAGAAAAGCATGCGGGACGCTAAATGTTCCGCGTGTGCCCTGAGTGGGACGTGTTGTTAAAGGTTCCAGAAACTGGACGTTCCGCGTATTGCGGGACGGCTGGCAAGCCTACCCATAGCGCATCTGTTTAAGAATTATTCGGATATATCGTCGATACTTTGATAGACATCAATTCTTGTTTGTCACCTTGTGGCTTGTACTAGTGATTCGACTCGAGTCATGTTTTACTCGAGTCGCTCGAGTCAGTTTTTCAAACTCGTACTCGAGTGAAAAAAAATCCTACTCGAGTGAACTTGCACTCGCGTTACCGAGTGAACTCGTCGCGCCGAGTACACTCGGGACGCCGAGTACACTCGAGTCGCCGAGTGAACTCGTCACCCGAGTGACATTTTTACTCGAGTATAACTCGAGTGAGGGACCAATCTTACTCGAGTGACTCGAGTCGCAAATTCCTACTCGAGTCGCATCACTAGCTTGTACTATACAATATAAAAAGACAGATTAGTGGGTGAAGCCGCGGTGTATAGCTAGTGTATAACAATATGTGTTTCCTCAGGATCAGCCCCGACGGTGTGGACATTGTGCTGGACTGTCTCTGCGGCGAGGAGTGCAACCGCGGATACTCGCTGCTCAAGCCGATGGGCAGATACATCCTCTACGGTACGTTACTAGCCTTGTTTGGTAATGTAGTAAGAGGTACCTCTAGTACCATGACCGGGGAGGTGCCTCTCGCTTATACCGGCGTAAAGTAACAGCTGTGCTGTGTAGTGCAGATGGCATGAGTCTCGGTAGACCTAATACCTCGATTTCCTCGTTTGCCTCCCTGTGCAATAAAAAAAAAAGAGTAAAACATTACATAATTAAGTCGATCACACTAGCCTTCTCCTACTGTCCCTATCACCCTTACACTTCCGCCTTCGTCCTTTAGGGCAGGTTAGGACCATAACATCATCAATTCATCATATACGAGTATACGCCCCTCACCGCTTTCTTCATCCACAATAATTTATATAACTTCATTTGTACGTACGCAAACACATACGGACGCCTGTGCGTTTGCGTATACGTGTGCGTGTGAATCTGCGTGTGCGTATACGTGTGAGCGCATGCGTGAACTAATACTATTTACTATCAGTTAATACAATACGTTGTGTATGACAGGATCGTCTAACATCGTGACCGGCGAGACGAAGAGCTTCTTCAGCGCGGCGCGTGCTGTGAGTACTAACTTATATTATCTGATATCGACGTCTACAGCCTACGCACTATGTCGTACGTGAGCATATTTGTGCTTGCAGCCGCTGCTTCTTCAGTAGTTTACTCACGACCAAACTTCGAGCATGTACGCGTGTAGAAAGAGGTCAATCTCCTTGACTCTGTTCTATTAATCTTGTTACCAATATTTTTATTAGTGAATTTCATACTCAATCCCATTAGAGTTGTTTGGTTAGTTAATCGACTGTTATAGTATGTTCGTGTCGGACGTACCATGACGTCACACCCAAACGCTAACTAGCTCCTTTCGTAATCGACTATTGCTTACTGCACCTGTGACGTCATCAGCTAACAGATATCTGTTCCAGTGGTGTCGACTGTTCTATGCAACTGCGACGTCACACCCTGCTATTTCTAGCTCTGTCTGTCTGTTTTATGTTTACTGACGTCACAAGTACTAACAGCGTTTTACCTTTTCCAGTGGTGGCAGGTGGACAAGGTGTCCCCCATCAAGCTGTTCGACGAGAACAAGAGCCTGGCGGGCCTGAACCTGCGCCACCTGCTGTTCCAGCACGCGCGCGCGCCCACCGTGCGCCGGGCGGTGCAGCGCGTGTTCGCGCTGTGGAGGGAGGGGAAGGTCAAGCCGCTGGTCGACTCCACCTGGGCTCTGGAGGACGTGAGTATATCTGTCTCTCTCTACAAGGTTCTAGAAATTTGGAAGCCGGATGATTTACGAACGCGCAGTATTCCAACGTACCACCGGGGCACCAGACTCCCACAAATTCAATAATAAACCTGCCATTTGACGCGAGTTAATATGTGAGCGAAAGGTACATCCCAGATGCTGACCCGATTCTGTTGTAACATAGCAATGGCCAATCTATTACAAGTTGTAGGTACGTAAAGTAGGTATGTTGACATTTGCAGGTACGAGTATACGCTCGCTGTCTAGCAAATTTAGACATTTTATGCTCCTCTTTTACCGATCACAAGTACCGGATATCCGACCGGACCATCGATTTTAAAGTCACTATAATCAGTTTATATCATTCCACAACTATGTCTTCTATGTTCCCGAACATAGCTTCTCCAAATGTACTGTCCCATCTAAATCCAACGTTTTGACATTCAAGGTGGCCGAGGCGATGCAGAAAATGCACGACCGCAAGAACATCGGCAAGCTCGTGTTGGACCCGTCGCTGGAGCCGAAGCCCAAACCCGCGACCCCCGCCAAGGGCAAGGCCGGGAAGGAGAAGAAACCTGCCAAGGAAAGCTCCGAAGAGAAGAAGGACAAAGAGGCTAAAGAAGAGGAGAAGAAACCAGCGGAGAACGGAGACAAGAACGGTGAGGAGCCGCTCGCTAACGGTAACAGCGACGAAGGTCAGTCTCGAGATTTGTGACCGGGCATGCGTAGCGCGCTTACAGGAGACCACGATATGCTTGATATAGACACATCGTCAAACGCTTATCATTTATCTATTATTTATAGACAATCGCGTTATTTATAGACACAGCGTCAATATACTATTATCATTTATCTATTATTTATAGGCAATCGTTTGACGATATCGCATAAAGAGATGAAGAAATACAGTTTCAATTTTATTACAGTAGAACTTTTGCGTTCATACAAGAAGATAGAACGCATATGAATACTAAGTATGACATTCTAAGCGATGTGATGGCAACATTATCAATTTAATTTTGTGATAATGAGAATTAAATCTGTGCTGAATGATGTATCGCAAATTTATTTATTTTCGATATCAGAGAATCTAGAAGTTTAAACTTTAATCTTTTTTATCATTGATTTGCTGGAACTTAATTCCCCTCCCCTGAATTGTTAAATTAATTTGTAAATGAGGGGAAATAAAAAAATACGCGCAGTATTTACAAGTTCTCACTGCATACTTTTACGGATTACGGATATAATACCGTAATGGTACCAAAATTGATATCTAAGATTTATATTTAAATATCAGCACAAGCAAAACCACTATTCGATTTTTGAAATTTCTAAATTGCACATAAATAATAGAAACGTTATCTACAATGAGGTCTCCATTATTATTTCGCTTATTTTTGCATACAACGCGCGGTCTAAACGCACATTGGCGGCTTCCAAAATGAAGCCCCTCGAATGTTATATGATACTGGCAGCCTATAAAACAGCTTTTACGCATAAATATTTTAATGCTTTAGCATATTCGTGAATTATGATGTAATTGGATTTGAAAATGGAACTAGAAAGAGATTTTACTTAAAGTATTACCATATTTTCTGATAGCAAGCTAAAATTTTTGCAGTATGTATTAATAATTAAAATAATTTTAATAAAAGTACTTAAAAGGCTGCGTCTACTGTTCGGGCTGCTGCTCAGCTGTCAAGTTCGTTGCCATAAAATGGACTTGCCAGCTTTAAAATTACTGAGCAGTACTGACAATATTTTCGGAACGCAGTCAAGACGTCTATGGATAACAGACCTGATGGAGAAATATCTATAACTACAAATAAATAATACAGTTTACAGGTTGCTAATTATCTTCTGAATGTACGTTTAGACCAGCTTGGTCATGAAACATCGAGTGCTTTGATATTTAAGTACAATTAATATATTAATACTTAGTATAATGTACGCCGTAAAATAAACCGTTGAGGGTTTATTTATACTGAAACATTTAGCTAAAGTTTTATTGTAATTTTTAAGTGAGCCGAACAAGAATGCTGATGAACTTTTCACTTTTTAAAACCAAACTTCAATGTTGACATTTGCAAGAAATATAATTTTAGATTTGCAACTTAAATTAATCTTTAATTAATTAGATGCTGCTTTTATGAGACGCTTTATATAATTATAATATCGAAATAATTTCTTGCGCATATAGTTCAAATAGTTATAAATCAGATTATAATACTTAGATTAATGAAATTAACGATTATATTTATTGTCTGTTTACAGAGTCTAAGGAGAAAGAGAAAGAGTCGAGCTGAACGGTTTCTCCCTAGGACTGGACCAGAAAAACCACCGCCAATTTATTATTTTAGAGTTGAAGCTGTTTTATCGTGTGACCGCGAGCGCCCGCAAGCTTACGGCGTCAGCGCCATCTGTGTTGCCATCGTGCGGCCATGTTCGATCCCCTTCGATCGCTTTCAGTATACGCCATCGAACATTCTCGTACGATTTTAAATTTTATTCGATTTATCACAATTTTTTTTAATGTACACAGCGAAATAGGCAATGAATTGATTTTATTTACGTTTTTTATCGGGCCTAAGTTGATTGTTTCACATTTATTCTTTAGTTTAATTAAGACTTTTAATTTTTAGGATGAGATATTTTAGTCTGCGGTTATTTTGGACGGCTATCGTATTAAGGTGCAGAGATGCTTAATCTTTATGTATGTTAAGCTTTAATATTTTATTAGTAAATGTTTAATGTTTGGCCCCGGAGACTCACTCCCGCCCTCGGGCCCTCGCATCCGCCATCTTGAACGAATAAAACCTTACGTGTGATATTTTGTACTAGGTATGCTAGATTTGCGGTACGAAGCTGCCACGTGACATTATTTTATTTGAACTTAAAATGCAATTGAGTAATTTGTAATTATATTTTTTATACTTAGACATTTTGTAAATTATTTTATGGGTAAGGAAAATTAACGAATTCATTTTTAATACGGCCGCCGGCCGTTGGGGTACCTACGCACTAAATACTGGTTATGTGACCTGGAGCAAGTCTAGGACTTTAGAAATATCTAGAAACTCGATCGTTTGACGGTCGAGGTTGGAATGTAAACAGCCGCTCCCGTCACATCACTAGTGAAAGTACATCGGCAGAATTCATGATTTTAATGAGCTTAAAATAAAAAAAAACAGTGCGGTTTACCTGTACATCTTTTGTAACGATCATTGACGGCATCTACTAATATAAGACATATTTTTATAGACCAATTGACGGGATCTCTATATACGAAGCTTTTTATGTATCTTTACACAATTGTCACATATCTCATAATTACACTTAACACGATGTATATTAGTGGTTAATGTTTTTGATATCGATATTCACATCTTTCTTTTATAACATATTTAGCCTGGACCTTCTTATGTAAGTACCGCCATATAATGTACAGTATGGTTAGTTATGTACCGAGTACTTTTAACGTGTATCTGTATAACATATCAAGTGTATGTAAAAGTAGAACCAAGTCCGGTCGGACCGGGTTAGACGAAGCTTAATGTTCTCGCATGCTCAATAATACCTGCCATAGCGTCGAACACGTTCGAAATTTGAAAACTTTTACCTTTTTTATAAATTTTTACCGTTTTGAACAAAGATACTACGGCACTCAGCCTCTCGCCTCATAGAGCCCGAGTGGTTGTGGGCGTAGCACCGACTGCATATATTTGTAACAAATAGCTTTTTATACTGTAGGATCCGGTGCTGGATTGCTTTTCGTGCGGTGGCTTGGTGCTAGTTTGGTAGCGCGAATACTTGCTTCAGTCTCGGACCAATATAAATCTATTTAGTCCCTTGTCTAATCTTTGTCTAGCTTTATGTGTCAAATACTTGCGAATTTCTTATTAATGTAAAATGTATTTAATTCATCGACCTGTATAATGGTTTTAGATCTAAATTCTCACATATATGAGTATGCGCGCGCTCTGGTGACCGCACCGTCCGTGTGTGTGTCCAAATTGTTGTAGGTTAGAATCTATTATTGAATATTGCTGCCAATATTTATTGTGGGAGTGAGACGGAGGATGGGACCTGTGCTCTCACCTGAGCGCCGTGGCTGGGTCGTTTTTGTAATACACATTATTTTTGTAAGGGCGGGCCAGTGTGATATCTATACTATGAAATGGATAAATAAATATGTATGATCTGTAAAAATGCTTATCGCCGACTTTTATTATTTTCAACTCCTATATCCGTAATATAGAAACAGAATCCTGGATGACATGTTTGGTGACCATCTAGCAAAGAGGATTACGATCTCAATTATTCGTACAGTCTTGTTGTAGCGGAAGCAGAGCATCATCTATCTAGAATTTCATTGAAAGAGAGCCTATGTTTCGCGACGATTGGATCAAAACCTGAATCTTGGATGACATGTTTAGAGACCATCCAGCAAAGAGAATTACGATCTCAATTCTTCGTGCTTCGTCGTTCGATACGGAAGCATCGTCTATCTTGAATTTCATTGAAAGATCGAGCCTATGCTTAGGGACGATCGGATAAACTGATCACAATAATGATTTATGCTCTCTATCGGATCAAAACCTGAATCTTGGATAACATGTTTAGAGACCATCTAGCAAAGCGGATTACGATCTCAATTCTTCGTGCTTCGTCTTGTTCGATACGGAGGCATCGTCTATCTTGAATTTCATTTAAAGAGAGCCTATGCTTAGCGACGATCGGATAAACTGATCACAATACTGATTTATGCTCTGGACAAAGTTTCACTGTTTTCTAACAGTAGACCACGTTTTATTATGTAATAAACTGATAGAATATTGCCTAAGATGCCTAAAGAAGTTTAATTTAAAATAATTTTCAAATACTGATCAGCGCTATCTTAACTTCGTGCAAACGACTTTATAAAATGAGTACTCTCATATAGATAGCGTTATTCGTGGTGTCGTAAACATTGCAGCTATAATGGATCTCTCAAAAAATGCGGAACTTATTAATTTTTTATCATCTCTAACAATCATAGAAAATAATTCAAAAGCAATTTGTAAGACAAAGGACTTTATTGTTATTAATCCAAATAAATACCATAGACAACGATGTTGGCGTAAATGTGCGCGTTCTCATAATTGTATGAAGCGAAGCGATCGCGTTCGGGGTCCCATAGAAACGAGTGGTACATATTCACGCTCTGCTGGCGCCTCTGTCCTATGGTCACTACCACTAGTATTCGGTACCTGTCAATAAACCAATGCTAAAATAAGGGTACATAGAGTATACAGTACAGTATAGAAACATTATATGACAGTGATGGTGAACCAATGGCAGCGTGCTGTTGCTGGCACATCAATGAGTACAAAATTAACTTATCAGAAAAAAAAAGTGTTAAGCATAATAAACGTTTTTATGGTAAAGAGTTTTGAGTGGATAATAATTTTTATTATAATTTTTCTAGTTATCACAAAGGCCTCATTGTATTTTTATTTCACCTCATTGATTTTTTTTTAGAAAATTGGCACGTATATACATAAAGGTTCGCCTGCCCTTTTATATGATATCAGATTAGGAACATGTGAAACCTATAATTTTAACCAGAGATCATCTAGTCGTTCGGAAATAATCTGGTTGTCAACGAATCTAGTCGCTCAGCGCTCTACGTTGGATGCGGTCAAATGAAGCGAAGTGACAATGAGGGGCTCCGGCTCAGAGCTAGGAGCAGTATACGATAAGAGCAGTACATGGAGTACCATGTGCGGTAGACCTGCCACGGACGCCTCCCTGAACTGTAAAAAAATCTCTTAAGTCTCTTCATTTTTAAAACACGTATAAAAGAGAAAACGAACTGTCAACATATCCGTCGCTCTACCTCCTTCTTTGCCATGGGACACAGAAAATGCATACTCTCGCACTAAACGCATAGTACAATAAGAATTCTTATTGCACAGTGCTAAAGTATAGATGTCAATTTGTGGCGGCATCGAGTGAACGAAAGTTATCTTCCCTATCAACCCTACGGCCCACCTCTTACTTCTTACTACATTGCGATACCTTCTATTAGCTTTTTTCGATTTAAGATAAAGTTTTTTTCGAAGTAGGTAAGTGCTAGTTGTAACTTCTACGGCTTTTGATATTACCTTACTAATCTCTGACAGAAGAATGAGATATTAACCGACCTGTTATAGTTTTCATCTTTCACAGTATTGCGTATATTATCGGCCAAACTAACACAAATCTCCGGTATAACTTTGTCGCTGTACTCCACTGCCTCTAGCTCAGCGTCTACTATTCGTTTTAACATCTTCTCCACTACATCCTCTCTGAAAGGATTCCTGGAGTCCAGTTGGTACGTGGGTTGGTATATTCTGACCTGTTTTTTCAGAACTTTTACAATCGAAGCAGACATGTTTGATCGATAATATGTTTGTGTTCATGGTGATTCACATAGTTGGTTGTACTACGTGTATTTTGGGCTTGGAATTTGTTTAAATATGGTTGCTACCCTACAACTGCTGTAACTGTAATTTTAGTAAGAGGTAGTGCCACGCTGCATGCACACATGCAGAGGAATTGTGCCGGCATGACATACGACCGGGGAGGCACCTCTCGCTTACACGACACCGGCGTATGCTGTATGCTGCTGTGCGGTGTCTTATGCGAGGTACCTATTTCGTTTCTTAGGCATTTGTGATCATTTGAAATATTTGGCAATTACAAAAAGGGTCGTGAACACAAAACACACAAAACGTAAAAAAAAATATATTGCATTTTTGTTGGTGTACCAAAAACACACACGCTTCACACACACACACACACACACACACACACACACACACAAGCCACACACGCTACTTTTAGACGCGGCGACCGGCGATTTTGCGACAGTCGTGATGCAGTCGCAGGATTTAGGGACTCTCTGCGACAGTCGTGCGACAGCATTAATTATAGAAGGGGAGACCAAGCGGAGATGTTCCGTGTTACTAGAGCGCGTCAGAAAATTGTATGGGGAGAAACGTTGTAGGTAAGTACCCTGCAATGTAACCCAGGCAGGCTGCCCTTTAGGCGAGTCACAAAGGTGTAAAAAAAATATGTTACCTCAAAATACCCGAGCGCGATTAAACTTTTTTTTAATTTTGATCCTTCAAAATCTTTTAAAGATTACGGAAAAAATATAACCTGATGATTTTCATGGGGTGAGGTAGCGAAAACCTTAAATATAGTGTGGAGCGTACAAGTGCTGAGAACTCTATATTTCCCACTCCGTGTCTCCCTTTCTTCTCACTCTTTCTCAATCTTTCACTCTCTCGTACCATTCGTACACTGACGTTTGCCGCCATAATGCCATCTCAGCTGATAGCTTGATGAGTGATGACAATTACAACGTATTCTTGTAGATGTACTACAACGTTTTTATTTATTTGTTGTCTTAAAAAAATTTTGTGAATTTAATGCAATAAGTTTTATATACATTTTAAGAATGAGTAAAGTAAGTTTGAAACGTGTGAAAAATAAAAAAATAATTACTCGTCAGGCGAATATCGCTCGATTATCAGAAAGATACAGTGCGTATACATTAAACGTTCAAGTATTTCCATGTGACTGTTGTTTTTTACATTTTTGAAAATTTGCACACGCATACCTCCAAACTAAAATGAAAAACTTAACATAAACTTTTTTCGTTTTAGGACTTAATATTCACAATCCTATAGGTCCCCATGACGCTTTCGTCACTGCAAATTTAGCATCCCGCGCTTCCCTACTTTTAGACATTATTTGACATAATATTTGCGACTCGTCTAGCGTCTTAAAGTGTGCGCCCCCCGCGCCAAGCCCATTTACCTCCATACTTGAAAATGACTGATGATAAGTAGTGCATGCAACCGACGTAGGTCTATCTAATATAAGATGTTATCCCGTCAAAAGAGTACCTATTACAGTAAAAAGTAAATTTATTTTTCTGTTACCGGCTTTTGTTTATGTTTCCTGAATTGAAAATCACTTGGTCTACGCCAGCTCACAGACATCTCACTGGGATGAGCCCTAAATGATTGCCTACGTGACATATTTAAATGCAGATATCTATTTAATTATAATAGAATTTTTCGTTAAACTTTTAGCAAAATTTGTCACAACACGTAATACGTTTGACTAAATTAAGCCCTCTTGATTATTACATAATTTTTCATCTGAATAACATAAACAGATAGTAGGTAAAACACAAATGGCATACAACATAGAATAGTTTTACGAGATTTGGCAGGTCGATTAACTTGGGAATTGGACATTTAATGATATATACTATATTATATTCTATGTATGTATGATATATACAAATTCTCTCTAGAGAAATTAATGTCTTCTCCTGCACATAAGCGCTCCTGTTCCTGCTTTTTACCGGCTTCTAATAGGAGAGGTATGAAGAGCGGATTTCTCTATTCATTAGGTACGCTTCCGCGATCAATGAGGTGAGGTGAGGTTGTCATCATACGGACTACTATGACTCACTTTAGGCGCTACTCTCACGCCTCACGGACTTACGGATCACGGTACAAAATCTGCAGACTGCAGTGTGTGATGGTGTTGATGATTCCTCTACTTCACTATCTTATTCATATCCTCCAAAGATTATTCGTAAGGCGTATTTTTATCCTCACTAAACATTTGATGTAACTGTATTCGTAAGGCATTTGAAATATAAAAGAAACGTATGCGTCTCGTGAAGCCCGACATAGACAACTTAAAGTAATTAAAGTTAAACTTTAAAGTTACTTTAAATAGTATTTACATAATATATTCATACTAGCTGCCATCCGCAGTTTCACCCTCGTACATATCGAGATGAAAAATAGATGTTGGCCGATTCTCAGACCTACCCAATATGCACACAAAATTTCATGAAAATCGATCGAGCAATTGCGGAGGAGTATGGTAAGTGGTAACTAATATTGTGACAGGAGAATTTGATACAGTTTTAGTTTTTGGTTACCGGCCAATTTTTAAAATAAGGAACTAAAAGTCAGGCCAAAAATGTGTTTTTAATATTATGGTCTAATTGTAATATTTTGTGAAATAAAATCGATTTGAAATGGTCCTTAAAAATACATCGATCGTTGTTCGCACACGAAATGTCATCAAGGTCAGTGACGTCAGCCGATCGCACTCGTGAGTCAGATGACACGTGGTGAACAAGAAATAATATTATGCTTATAACATGAGACAAAGTAATTGTATCTAATATTTTTTTATTCTTTTTTATTTTATAAATCGAATGTATTATTGATTCTGAACCAAAACTGACCGCCGACGCCTGACGGCCGGTGACCAAAAAGTTACCCTGTATAACAAAAAAAGTTTTATCGAAATACGTCCAGTACTTTTTGCGTGAAAGCCGCACTAGATACAGACAGAATGACGTCTTCTACAGTTTTATCCTTTAACATACCTTTAACACAGTATAAGAATGCTGTGACTTTATCATCCCAACTAGTGTCGAACAGCGAACTCAAACACAGTCAGGGATGCAACATCGCGCATAAAAACGTCGATATTAAGACATCAATATTTTCAAAAGCAAAACATCGATGTTTATTAACAATATACGATTACATTTGTACTCAACGTGAAGCGGGTACGGGGCGACAGGCTAGCTTTACCATTCTCCCCCTCCCCTCCTTCCCATCAAGATGCTGCCACCTTATCGTGGTGGCTTACGAGTTACGTGTCTCTGTGATCCTCAAGGCTATGCCGGACATGGCTACCTGTGCTGGATAGGCTTGGGGGGAGAGACCAGAATTAGAGCAGTTCAGCTGAGTAGTCCTCCACCTGTCCCTCGGAATCAGCAGATGGTGTCTGTTCTGGGGCTAGGGGTCAAGATGGGAACCTAACTCCATTGCATGGTTCTGGTGACATAGTAGGGACTGTACAGAGGCAGCCGGACATTTCCCAAGGAAAAGAAGTCTGGCCTTTTCGTCGGGGCCATCCTGTCGCTGGAGGGATCCTGTTGCTTGCAGATCTGGAGCCCTCCAATCAGTGGCGGCCTTAGGGGGTGGCGAACGGGGCAATCGCCCGGGGCCTCGCTCTTGCAGGGGCAATCGCCCGGGGCCTCGCTCTTGCAGGGGCCTCGCGCAATAAAAAAAAATAGATTTAACTATATTTGTTTTATTCAAATATTTTTACCTTGATCCTAAATTATTTATTCAAATTATAATATAGAGGTATATTTAAATAAAGTAAGTTTAACTTTATGAAACTAATTTATTAATTCAAAACATAATTGAATAAAACATTATGTAGTAGGTACACGTATATTGCGCATCGAAACACTTGAAGATCGGTTTTTTTAATCGCTTAGTACCTACTCGGGTTTCATTTCGTTCAACAACACAACTTCGTCATTTTGGAATTATTTTGCTTGTATTATGAGTTACAAAGTAGTTACTGTACCGAACAAATCAGTTGTTAATTTTTTTTTTTGGATATTACGTTCTGTATACTGTTTAAAGTATTGAGTGAGCTGCAAAAGTGTAAATTATAATATTTGAACTATTGAGTAATTTTAAAAAGTGGAAAAAAACTATGTGAATATCTTTGACCGTTTAGGTGGACACTTAAAAATTATTTTTGACTGTTTGTGAGAAACAAAACAACATTTACGAAATGACTTCGCATGATCGTTATGCCGGCAGAAAATTTGAGTCAGGTAGTTCAAAAAGAAAACGAAACGAACAAAAGAAAGCAGTAAAAAGAAAATATACGTGGATCTTTATATAAAATATATAAAAAGTGATGATAAAGAAACCTGAAAGGCTGAAAAAATACCTTCCTATTTGGATTTTGGTTCCATGTATAATGGGCAGTTTCAATTCAAGTCAATTCAGTTTTATCTGCGCGATTTATCTGTACAGATAAACTGTATAAATAAATTGTAGTTCCATACAGTCTACACGCGTTCAAATAAAACTGTGCGATCTTTCAATTTCTATCATCATGGTCTCCAGAAACGATCATGGTCGCTTTAGCGACAGTAGGACTAATTCGTTTGTTATATTTAAAAATTGACGAAAACGAAAAACACGTGACTTGAGGTGTAATATGGCTTCTGTTCCATGGCTTCTGTTGAGAAACCGGCTTTCAGCCCTTGCTATTCTTTCAATTGAAAATGACGTAACTCATTCCTTAGATTAGGTACTGTAATTTAATTAAAGATTTTAGTCTTAAAAGCCGAAAACATCAATTTTAAAATTTTTCATCTCTCTATTTAATTTTGTTCAATGTTAATCACATATTATATGACACATTATTATATATATTAAATAAACAAAAATTTTATTTATTTGTATAACTATAAAATTTCTCATTAAACATGACAAATACCCTGAACCAGACCTACTTTCGTATAGCATACTTTTCACGAGAGACATAGGGGCTCGCAAAGACTTGCCGCCCGGAGCCTCGCAATGGCTAAGGCCGCCGCTGCCTCCAATTATAGCGGCTGAAAGCACACAGGGGCTTAGTCGGTATTGCACTCCCAAATGTCGAATCCGACATGGGCCTAGAGCTCCCCGGACTCCTCGATAACATACGTAAATGTATTCCCCTGCATCATCGACAAAAAGTGTGTGTTTTACTACAGCTACTACACTACAACACAGCTGTGTGGTCTACACAGCTGTAGTAAAACCTAATAATTATTGATTTATTACACAAATACTTGTTTGAGACTTTCGCTTTTCTTACGTATATTGTTTGTACACTTTACGGGTTTTAACACGATAAAATATTAAAGGTAAATATAACAGCTTTTGCTCGACGTTTCGACTGGGTTCAGTATAATACAAAGTACTCTGTGACTGGGTTACACCAGCCGTGGTCACGAGCTGACTGACGTAAAGTGATGACAGCTATAGTGACGTGAAATTGATGCAAACATCATAAATGAGAAATAGGTACATCTACCCTTTGATTATATACATAATCAAAGCATCTACCCTCACACTGCGGCACACATAACTCACTGTACCCGTCGATTGATTCGACGGTAAATTCCGATGCTTGATTTTGTTGATCACTGGGTTCCATGATGCGGATAATTTAAAACCATCCTCCCGATTGAAAGTTTTATTCTTTTTAATTTTTATAGCATCCCGGACCATCCTTGGATAGTACTGACGGTCGGTGGAGAGGATTTCGGGTTTATGGAACTGTATCCAGTGATTGGTACCTGCATTTAAAAGGTGTTCAGCTATGGCGGATTTATTCGTTTGGAGGTTTTTAACAGCAGCTATATGCTCCTTAATCATCTCGGTGATAGTGCGTTTTATTTGGCCGATGTACGCAGTTAATTTGGTAAACCCCGGCAGTGTGCAAGGGAAACACATCCTTCGGTGTATGGAACAGGAGCGCTCAGGTGTTTCTCAATGCTTTGCCAATTTTGTCCGTCACACCTTACATAAATTCATTACCGTAGTTACTCTCAGTATATACAGTATTATCTATGGTAATTACAATGACATAACATGTCTTATGATTATTTTTAAATACTAAAAATTTTCAAAGACCGAGATTAAATTTTGAATTTGAATGACAGCTTCCACTGGCCTCGCCTGATGTGTGATTTTTGTAACGCTCTCGCCAACTTATTCCTCTAATCAAGCGCACGTCTAAAATTTTACTACAAAGAGTTTACCAATTCATGCATAAATAAAAAACCGTTACTTGGTTCTCTTCTCTTCATTTACACATTTACATTACATTTTTTGTCGATATTAAAACATCGATGTTTATGAACGATAAATCAATGTATCGACAGATCACAGATGTGAGATGACAGATGACAGCAGACAGACTACCCATATTTAAACTGTAATAAATATGCTACCCATTACCGTAGGGTATATGTATTCTGTGCCCATTACCCAGGTTAACTCAGTCGTGAAGTGTTAGGTTTTCTCAATTTGGACTTCAAATTTAATAGAAAGAAACCTGTCTACGATTGGAATTTGGTCAAAGACTTGGTGATTTTATTATTTCTATTGCTAATGTATTATTGTTTTTTCCGGCTTAACCAGGGCAGCATTTTGTTTACAAAACGCTATTAAAGTATGATATTTCTCTTGGCGGTCTTTTAACACAAAGTATTTTATGTTTAAAAACTACGTGTTCGCTATTTTCAATCATACTTGGTCCGAATTGCCGAAGTTCCATCTATGTATTAATTATTGTTTTTGCTAGAGTGATATGTATTCATTCTTTAAAGATAAATTAATAACAAGATAACAGTTTTGGATTTCATAACCATGAGTACACAATCTACGCTTAAAGATTTCTTTAAAGTCAAATTAAACCAACAAAATAACATGGATAATAGAAAAAAGAAATTAAGCTTAAGCCTTAAGAAAACACCAACAAAGTCACCTAAATTGTGTAATGATAAAAATGTTTCAATTGTGATCAATTTGGACAGTGATGAGGAGAATTATCTAAGTGAGCCTTATGGTGAAACAGCAAGCCAAGCAACGGAAAGTCCTGATATAACAATGTCCGATGCCTCAGATTCTACATTAATATACTCCTTAGAGACACCAAAAAAGAACACAAAAAAATCTAATTATGAGACACCAAATCAGTTATTGCAGTTTCCTGTGGAAATAAAAAGGCCATTGACACCTGTGTCTGACGTTGATACACTAAACTCAAGCCCAATATCACAACAATCAAATACAGAAAAGATAGTACACAGAACATCAACAACACCAACAAAAACTAGTACACCAAAACAAAAATTTTATTCACCAACAAAGAAACGTTGCGTCACTCTTAGGACACCAAGTAAAGCTAGGAAAAATATATTAAGTACTTTAGATGATACAAGAAATTATGAAGGTTTTATTCAAAATGGAGAAGGCTTGGATGATAAAAGTAAGAGCAATAGATTATTGTTGTAGATTTAAGTGTATATTTTCAGAGCAATGATGAGTTCCACCTGATTTACCTGATGGCGCAACACTAAGGAGGGTATATGAACAGCTGTCATTGTATGTAGATAATTATGTTTGGTCTTTTGAGTCACTATAATACCTAAATATGTGTGGGTTGATTTCAAGGAATCAATGGAATCATTTTGATATTGCTCAATTTCCAAAATTTTCTTCTATAGCAATATTCTGTATTTAAAAAGGCAGGATTGTGAAATTTGGTCTTATTAAATCTAGTAAAATTAAAAGTTAAAAAAGCTATAAAGATTAGTGACACGGCTAGTTGGTAGCTGTTTCTAAGCACCCATTTAAAATATGGGAAATAAATTCAAACTATAACTTAATTAATACTACTTACTAACTAGCCTTGTATTTTTCTTTTAATTTTTTATAATATTTTATGGAGTCTGGATTTTATGGTCTATATCCGAAGGGTACAAATGTCTTATTACTAAGACCGCTGTCCAGCTGTCTCTCTGGCATTCCGTCCACTTCGACCTGTCCATCTGTTTGTCATTAGGCAGTATCTCATGAACAGATAAAAGCTAGACAGTTGAAATTTCCAATGATATTGTATTTGTGTTGTTGGTATATATGATAACAATAAATACTAAAAATGTTTAAATTACAATTATATTGCTGCTTCAATTGATCAGCTCTTGACTCCTGTTTTTAGTATATTACGTTTATTATTAATATGTTGTAGAGTTATTATATTAAATCATGAAACTCCCTTTTTTCAGCTACTTTCATGTTAGATATAATTAAAGAATTTTTAAAAGACAAATCATTAAATCATTTACTTAATAAAAGTTCCTGCAATTTGTTAAGAGAGATTGTGTCTGCAACAAATGATGGTTTGAAATTACTTTGCAATCTATATGGAAGAAAGCAAAGATGGTATAGATGGGAGGAAATTAAAACTGTTCTCTCCAAAAAGAAGTCAGAAAATGTTGATGATGCCAATTGCCATACGATCTTAAACTCTCTAATACAAAAAGGAATTATCGTGGCATCAAATTATCAAGGTGAGAACACAATTTTTATTTTTATCACAGAATACAATTTTTAATATTATATATATAGTATGGAGACAAAAGAGCTCATTAGCCACAATAGTTTTGGTGTTTCCTTAATATCATTTATTTTACAGGTTCTGTGCAAAATAACTTCTGTTTTGATGAATTAGTTGGTTTATTAAAAAAAGACGAGATATTGACAGTGTGTAAACTATACAAACTGAAACCGTCAGGCAAAAAGGATGGTGTTAGACTTTTAGAAAACTATTCCAAGCAAAAGACTAACATAAGTGCTTACTTCTCAGCATCACCATTGTCAAGTAATGAAAATAGAGTTATGCGCAGGTACTTGATTTTATACTATAATTAAATTCAACGGGTGGTTCATACTTTTTTTTTTCAATAGTATGAGGGGGCAAATGAGCAATAAGAGCCAATTTCTTGACTACCGACGTCCATAGTCATAAGTAGCTGGTAGACCATGGAGAGAGGAGGAGGAAGGAGGGCAGCTATAAATATTGCTTAATAAAAAAGTTCCTTTTTAGTCTAGCCGAAAAATTGGGTGCTTGTTTCAAATTATCTGAAGAAATACTGAGAACGTTCGAGGAACTTTATGTGCTGATGTATTTGGGAATGGACTACAATATAATTAAAGAAAAAAAGCTGGAGTATACTTTGATCCTTGATAAGTCGAACAGGCAAACCTTCCCATATAAGAATGTTAAGACGGATAATGCCAGTGTCGTTTTTGATACAAGAGAAGAATTCGAAAGGTAAAATTTTTATTTTTTTTTATATAGGAAATGTGGCAGATAGTAGATGACTACTGCCGCCCATACACATCTACAATACCCGAGGCTTTACAGGGGCATAGCTGGCCATTTATATAAGAGTAAGTTCTTTTCTTGAAGAACTCCAAGTTTGGTCTGACCAACCTTTTATTAATATATTAAACAGTTTTTCAAGCACTTCAACTGACAATATAATATTTAAAAGGGAAAAATTAAGATACATTTCTTGTTACTGATCTACTAACACTATTAATAATAAAATATAAGGTTATTTATAAAAGAAAAAGTTAAAATGTAAAAAAATAGAAAATATTATTGTATTAAAAAGTTAATTGTCATTGTTCTATTGCGGCTGAATAGGGCTAGTGTGATAGGTGAAGTAAATCTGCTTACCAAGAGCCAGTGCTGCCTTGTAAGTGAATCTGACCAGCGCAACCGGTTTACCATCCTGACATAAACCCTGTCACAGATGATAACAATGTTGCTATATTTGGTACTGCTAAACCTTAGTCAGTCAACAAACCCATACAGACCCATCTTAGTCCGGTCAATTTAGACATAAAAAAGTGGTAAAATAACAAAAATTCCCGGAAAGCCAAATTTTGGTGGAGACCTATAGTTTGCCATTATAAATCAAGTTTTAAAATTCCCCATCGATCCTATGTGTGCTTAAAAAGTTATTTGAGGTCAAAGGTCAAAATTTGTGGTTTTTTGGACTTTGCTTGAAAACGGTAAGTTTTATCAAAAAAAACTTTAAACCAAAGTTGTAGATCTTAAAATTATCTACAAAAAAAAAATAAGTATTTATACTTCTATTAAGTGCCTAATATGTATATACGTGGCTTATATGTGCATATCATGTATAATATGACTCTTAGAATCGCGATATCTCAGTAATGGTAACTGTTAGGAAAAAAATCATTGATACCATTTTTGTAGACAATTTTAGGATCTACAACTTTGGTTTAAAGTTTTTTTTTTATAAAACTTACCGTTTTCAAGCAAAATCCAAAAAACCTCAAATTTTGACCTTTGACCTCGAATAACTTTTTAAGCACACATAGGATCGATGGGGACTTATAAAACTTGATTTGTAATGGCAAACTATAGGTCTTTACCAAAATTTGGCTTTCTGGGAATTTTTGTTATTTCAAATGTCTATATTGACCGGACTATCTGTAAAATTTCATACTTTTTATGTGTTTTTTAATATGGAATTTGACATATATCAGTTTATTACTAGGTTAATGCTTGAATTAAGTTATTCTATGTTTATTACTAAGGATGTAAGGGACTAATGGTCGCATAGTAATCGAATCTTTAATAGGCTTCTGTTCTCTCCCACAACATAAGTTCAGTTCCATATAACAAAAAACTCTTATGGGAGTTCTCATTTCACAATCTCCACATAGAAACATTTGTTTACTAACGAACAAAGCATTATTTTTTAAGACCATAGCCAATAATAATGTATGTTTTTATATCCTCAGATATCTGAGCGCCATGTCTATATATGACAAGTATATGTGTGAGACTGACAACACAGAAAGCAAACTATGTTTGGTCCGAAGAGTCTTTGATACATATAAGGATATTAGCGATGAAGAGATGCGAAGGTAGATTACAATTTAAAAGAATTTCATATATTGCATGTACGCATGCTGCCGAATTGGGCCGGCACGACCGGGGAGGTACCTCTCGCTTACACGAGACCGGCGTAAAATGACAGTATTGCTGTCGCGTTTCGTGCGGTGTGTAAGTAGCCGGTGGCCCATGGCGGGCGGATGACAAAAGAGTTACATTAACCGTACTTGGTAGTACACACTTGAGTTAACCCGACTTTCGTGTGTATTACTTTGCTGTCGTGAGTTTCTAGAATGTCACGCTAACTAGTGGCTGAAATATGAATTTACTAGCTGCGTCCCGCGGTTTCACCCGCATAAAATTCGATCCCGTGGAAAATAGAAAATAATTCTATAGCATCCCATAGGAACATTTTTTCGTGATAAAAACTATCCTATGTGTTACCTAATCCAAGTTTTCTCTATGTATGTGCAAATTTTCATGAACATCGGTTCAACAGTTTTTGCGTGAAGGAGTTTTCGCATTTTCGCATTTATAATATTAATCGGATAGGATAACTTGCATATTTGCGTTTGATATTTATTAGTAAAAACTAAAATATAAATACAATACGAAAATATAATTTCCATATAATGGCAATTTGACATTGTTATTGTTTGCAAGTATTTTTTTTAATGCCTGTCCTAAAGCCACTAAAGATTTCACTTAGTTAATACGTGTCGCGTAATTTCACTTAATACGTGTCGCGTTCGTGCGGCGTGTAAGTAGCCGGTGGCCCATGTAGGAGGGAGTAGGATGTAGTAGCGCATCTGTGTAGCATCTGTGCGGATGTCTTATCTCTCTTATCTTATATTTCTTCTTCTTCTCTTATATTTCCAGTTATTGTTCGAAACTGCCGTGGCTGTACAAGTTCACGCCGCCCAACATATACATAAAGATCCTGGAGGACGGCATCAGGTTCCTGAAGCAGGACCGGAGCGGGGCGAGTATCCCGCTGGCCCTGGAGATCCTGTCGGCGCTGACGGCGCAGACCGCCTTCCGGCAGCACCGGAGGCCCGAGTGGTACGCGGAGAAGGCGCTCATTGTGGACAAGTTCCAATCTAAACCCGAGGAGGTATGGGGTATTTTTTCTTCCTTTGTAGCCATACATGTTCGAGTATCAAATGATAAAAAATCTTGATAACTTTTACGCTATTTTTTTATAGTATAAGGGGACAAACGAGCGGTCGGACGCCTATAGGAATCTGCATCGAGCATTCTTTTTTTATACCCTATCCATGCGCTACGGCTACTTAAACAATGTCATTTCACACCGGTTTCATGTAAGCGAGATGTACCTCCTCGGTCGTGCCGACGCTATTCGACAGTATCTATGGATGGAGCATGGCACTACCTATATTATACCTTACCTATATGTATTGTGTGTAATCTTGCTCATCATTTAAACTTATATATAGGTATCTTAATAATATTATAAATGCGAAAGTTTGTATGTTTGTTTGTTTATTACTCCTTTACGCAAAAACTGCTGAACCGATTTTCATGAAATTTGGCACACACATAGAGGGTAACTTGGATTAACACATAATAATAATAATAATAATAAAGCCCTTTATTCAGAGAATTACAAATTTTTACAAATTTTGCTTAACTAATCAAATGAAATCTAGTAACTTGTCTGTTCGCCAATCGGCAAAGGCCTCCTCCAATCTTAACCATTCTTTTCTGTTCTCAGCCACCCTGCTCCATGTCACACCTACCATCCTCCTCAAGTCATCATCCCATCTTTTCGCTGGGCGACCTCTTTTTCTTACACCATTTCTTGGGTACCATTGTGTGGCTTTCTTGCTCCACTTTTCAGTTCCTCTTACCATGTGTCCTGCCCACTTCCACTTACTTAAGTCTTTTTGTTTTTATAGCTATGTCATCTACCTTGGTAATGGACCTTATGGTTTGGTTCCTCACCCTATTGTGTTTCTTTATACCCATCATGTTTCTTTCCAT
>LUGF01031288.1:187632-198512 GCA_001625245.1 Calycopis cecrops
GCGGGAGGAGTAGCGGGTGGGAGCGAGTGACAGCTGGGACGGGAGCGGGCGGGAGCGAGCGGCAGCGGGAGGAGTAGCGGGCGGGAGCGAGCGACAGCTGGGAGGGGAGCGGGCGAGAGCGTGCGGCAGCGGGCGGGAGCGAACGGCAGCGGGGGAAGTAGCGGGCGCGAGCGAGCGGCAGCAGACAGAGTTACGACCAGGAGTAAGCGGCAATAGTCACGCTGCCCAATTCGGCTGTAATGCAGCAGGAGTACCATTTCTTACAAAATCGTGAAAGTGAAAGAATATGTAGCGGCGTTACGACAGGGAACAATATGGGGCGCGTTCCACTAAGCGTCGAGAACACATAAAACGTACCATAAGCCGTTCCACTTTGCGATCGCGGTCGTCACGCGTCGACGTCATTATTCTCGATCTCGCCGAGCTCTCGACGACCATGTCGAAAGCTGGGTCGAAGTGAGCGCTGTGAAATTGACAGTTGACGTCTGTCAGCAATTAAAAGAAACTCGATGAAGTAGATTAATATTATTACATATTATTATTATTATTAGATAGAGACAGTATAAAGCAAGGTAATCAATAATTCTTATAGTTGATGGACCTTTCAATTTAATTTCTAAGCCGCAATTTTCCGCCGTAATTTTAACGCTACGCTTCAAAACACATCAAATACTCAAATTCACCCCCCAGTCATGATAGCTCATAGAGCTCCTCTAGCTCAAGACCCGTGTCGGCCACTTTTTTGCTGCCGCGCGTGAGCGGCTCCCCTCCGTCAGAGGTGGGGAAAGGAGGACATCCGCTGTCCTCCTGGCCAAGATAATAATAGTATAACCTATTAATCTCAATATTCCGGTTTGCCTCCTCCCAGATTAGCTGGGAAAGAAGGGGGGGTCTGCACCCCCATCGACCACAAATTACAGAGGCTCGAGCTACCTTAGGGCACTCGCCTCTCCTACAGACGAAGCTGCACTGGGCTTTCAGTTCTGCTAGCGTAGATTCTATCTAAAAAAAAAATACCTCAAATTCAAAACAATCTTGTGGAACGGGAAAAAAATACGATCGCGAGCGTGAGCGATGTGAACGCTTAGTAGAACACTACTACGATAATATCTCGAGCTACGCTAACTTGGTCATTGTTACCTGATATTTGTATTTCTATCGTCATTCCCTGTTACTATTATTTTGTAAGACTTGTTGTCGCTACAATGCAGCCGATTTAGGCCTGCGTTCCACATGACATTAATATATTCCTTGCCTTTTTCTATTGAAAATTGTCTCCTGTAATTTGTAGATAGAAAAATTCGTACGTCGTCGTACATACAATTTTTTTTATCCTAAATAAATAATAATAATAGTTACAATATATTTGTGTTTTGTGAGATGGTAAAACGGTGCTATTATTATATAAGTTATAATGCTAAGTAGCACGATAATAAATATAAGTACAGAGATTATTTCGATAATCTAAACGTGGGGTGGTCATAAAGTTTTAAAGTATTACTTTATATAATTCTATTTACAATATATATTATTTAAGTTAACTTGCATGTAAATTTTTAATGTGTAAAGTCCAATCCAATTTTTGTCGCATTTTTTATAATATCGACAATCTTAATGCTTAAGCGCTAGAAAAGTCAAAGAGTATTTTAACACTAAATAGGTAAAAGATAACTTCTTAACTTGTACATTACTCTGTGGAGAAACGGCAATTTATGTTTTGTTGCTATTTATAAATAGTCAACACAATTGAGATTTAAATTTTAATATTTTGGTTTATATTATGAGTGTATTTATGTCTAGTCGCGTTATTGATCTAAATTATATTTCTAAATTGGATCACTTGACATTGCTGTGAACATTTTAACTTTAAATAGATTTTTTTAGGCATGTGTTGATTTAAATTTATTGTGGCTGAATATTTTTTGTATTATTTTGTTAAGAACTCTAACCGTTATACAGGGTTATTTTACAAATACATTCAAGGACTTGGGATTGGATAGTTAACATGATAGACTTTTGTTCTACTTCAAAAGATTTTTCAAGTTTAATTTGTAAGTCTGTGTTCAAACATACAAGCGCTGCCTCGCCTAAATACCCTTTGTATTTTTAGTCTTGGAACAATAGTGATTTTAATTATCCCAAAATCTCTAAAATACGCTTCTTATTGTATCACCTTGCGAAGTGAAACCGGAGACGCCAGATGTTGTGTCAAATTTAAAGCAGGTGAAACAGCGGTGCACAGATTGTATAGCAACAATTAGAGGCATTAGTCATTACTAGCTGTTTAAACTTGCGTAAAAATCTTCCCCAAAAAAATAATTATCGGGATAAAAAGTAAAGTAAGATAAAAAGTGTCATTATCTTGAAAAAATATGACGTATTAGCTTGTATGTGTTTTATAACTACGTGTACCTAGGTATATTTTGATTATAAGTACTGAACCTATTAGATATCTTAAGATGTTCAGTGAGTTTTGAGTGAAAGTATTACAAACCTACATACATTCACATTTATAACATCAGTAGCCAATAAGAATATTGTTTGAGTTCTAGTAGTTATATAGTGTAACCCTATATTTTATAATAATATGTTAGTACTGATTTATATAAAAAAATGTGTATTCACATAATATTATTTTGTTTTATTTCTAGCCCACCTTATCGGACTGCTCTTTTGTCCCCTAAAGGGGTGTATCATGACTACCGCTGCCTATCAACATCCTCATTGAAGTCGTATAGATGCGTTGCCCAGCTGTTGCTTTACGCCGGTCTCGTGTTAGCGAGAGTAAACATTTTAGCACTATGCTCTCGATTGTATTTATTTCAACTAGTGGACCCGCGAGATCAATACTCGATCTAAGTGAAATTTTTTGTAATTAAAAACTAAATATCATATGGCATGTTATGACGTTGTAACTAAGGTAAACAATTTATGTAAAATTTTCAACACTTGCAAAAGACAAGAAACGTAGACCGAAAATACAAAGAAACTTTATCAATAATTACGTATGTTATTTGTGTATGTGCCAAATGCATGGTAATGTGTGTAAAGTTTTATTTATTGAATTGGTGCTGTTCAACAGTATGTTTACCTAGGGCTGACGCTCCAACTAGATAAAAACAGCTTAGAGAAGGAAGTCCAGAGAAGAATTCAGTTAGGCTAGGCAGCATTTGGCAAACTACGCAGGGCCTTCTCGTCGCCCATCCCACAATGTCTGAAGACTAAAGTCTTCAACCAATGCGTCCTACCAGTCATGACCTACGGAGCCGAAAGCACTTTATAAACATTAATATTACAAAATATTAGCGTTCTGCACTTCTCTTACACGTAAACTATATGTGTGCCAAATTGTATACTCCTCCGTCCGCGCAATTTTCGTAAAAATGTTCCTTAACCCATTCATTGCCGCCTAAAAAAATCCAACATTACTCGCATGCCGCCATACATTGATTTTCAAACGCCAATTGGCGTCCCCGGCATACAGCTATAAAAGCCTTGGCCGCCAAATGGCGTCTTCGGCATAGGAGGTATGGGTTTTTAGTGCATCTTCTTTAAGTTTTTGCTTCACGTATTTATATATAGATTCCAGACTCTATTCTCTAAGATTTATGTCTACTTAGTGCAAGTGATCATTGAATCATTGTGTCGAATATTTGCTTATTATTGAATGAAAATTACTTTCATGTCATTTTTTTTACAATTCAGACTCTTGGAGGCTTATTATGGTCATCGTACACTGATCAACTCGAAGGGGATCGTAACCGTGTCACCTCGAGCCGGTCAGTAATCTTTGTATGAATACATACTGCAACGCACACTAATGGGAAACATAACGTAATCGTATCGTCTTCGCTTTTCTAGGCGTTTACGATCCCTTTCAGAGTTGATTTGTACGGCGACCATTATACTTTTGTAGATAAAAATAGAAGCCATTGAATTGGGTACTCTGAATTGATATTTGCTACCAAAATAAAATATATTTAAAGACTAGGTATATAAAATGATTTGTTCTCCTATTGAATTGGATTTATTGTGGAGCCCTGCCTGTGTGGCTCCCTAATGTTTAGTATGAGGTAGGGATGGAATGCAACTTACCTGTCTATGGGCGTCGTATAACAAGTATGTGGATGTCTATGGGCGTCGGTAATTATCAAAACGCTCTGGTTTGCTAGTGGGTCAATGGTCCGCCTTTATTAAAAAAAAATGTTACTGTCAGTTTAATAGCTTTTAGCTACTAACAACATACATCTAAGATAAAAAGTAAATAAAACAACATTTTTTATTTTTATATTAATAATTTATTTCCACACATTTTTTTTATTCTGCTACATCATAACTAAGTATATATTAAGCCACAATCTGTAATCTCATCTAGGTACCTCATAGTGCAGAGCTCAAGCGAGCGCCCTTATACTCAATGCCGGATGCAGGCGGGGCTGAGGGGGGCTGCAGCCATGGACCCCATGGCTTAAAAGCCTTAAGGTCATCTAGGATCACACTAAGCCCCGCCAGAGCTGCTTATACTGCACTCAGCTCCTGGACAGCAGCCAAAACTTCCACTTCAGCGGTGCGCTGACTCAAGTCCCACCAAAGATTCTCCACGTGAATCACTTCAGGCGAAACTCAACCGTCAACATCTGCAAATATGAAACAAAACGTGAGGATGTCGTGTCAACTAACGACGAATTACATTACACTTGTGGATCTGTTAATCTATTTAATATATAGACAATGATAATAACGTTATAATAAGTTTATACAGATAATATAGAACGTTAAGTTTAAAGTATAACAAGTTTTTTAGTTTTTATGGTCTGCCTAAAACCTAAATATTTCTAAAACTGCAAATCAACCTAATTTTACACTTTAGCAAATATACTGCTTATAGGTAATTCTAGACTTCGTTTATTAAAACTACACAGATAATGTCTACTAATGGTTAATTATTTAGTTTGTGACTAAAATATTATTTCAGTTTAAAAGTATTATTTCTTCAACTTCTTCATTCCTTGTACGATCGTCTGAAGTGTCTTGAGTGTTAGCAAGTGTCTCCCGGGAATGACTTGAAGATTTTCTCGTTTCGTGGCTTAGAATTCTCTCGTTTGGGCTGCTGGAAGACCTGCCTCGTTGCTGAGTTAGGGGTTTGCTGTGTGAGCAATGAGGACTTCTCTCTTGTGAGCCGATACAAGTGGTCTCTTGTGATTGTCCACTAGATCTCTGTCTGGAGTTTGCATCTACAGCTATACCTTCATGTTCCTGCACTAGCTCATTCGTTGTAGGCCCCACAGATTTAGGTTGGTCGCCTGATAATTTTTGATTAATCTCACCAGATCTCGCGTTATTCTGATCGTGAGATTCTTCTGGAGACTGATTTAAAAACTTTTCCTTTGAAGGTTTCTTAGGTCTATCAAGTGATTTTCCAGTAGAATGGTTACAACAAGGGTCTCTAGAATGACTGCGAGAATATCCTCCAGATTTTCCTCTGGAATATCCACGGGATCCTCCTCTAGAATGTCCACGGGATCTCCCTCTAGAATGTCTACGAGATCTGCCCCTAGAATGACCACGAGATCTCCCTCTGGAATGTCCACGGGATTTTCCTCTAGAATGACCACGAGATCTACCTCTGGAATTTCCACGGGATTTTCCTCTAGAATGACCACGAGATCTCCCTCTGGAATGTCCACGGGATTTTCCTCTAGAATGACTACGAGATCTCCCTCTGGAATGTTCACGAGATTTTCCTCTAAAATGACGACAAGACTTCTTCTTAGAATGTTTACAAGTTTTCCCTCCAGAATGACTACGAGATCGGTCTCTGGAAACTCTATGAGATCTTCTTTTAGATTGATCACAAAATTTTCGTATAGTGTGGCTACACGATTTCCTTCTGGAATGACTACGAGATCTTCCCCTAGAACTTCCACGAGATCTCCCTCTAGAATACCCACGAGACCTCCCTCTAGAATGTCCTCTAGATCTCCCTCTAGAATGTCCCCGAGATCTCCCTCTAGAATGCCCACGAGACCTCCCTCTAGAATACCCAGGAGACCTCCCTCTAGAATGTCCACGAGACCTCCCTCTAGAATGTCCTCGAGATCTTTCAATTGAATTTCCGTCCGGGAAGTTTCTATGAGCTATCACGATCTCTTCAAGAGAGAAAAGCTGTGTCGGGACATGTTCCACTACAAAAGTCTCACCTTCTATATCCATGGGCTCTTCGCGTAGGTTGATATTCACTGTTGCTGTCATCGCCACCGATTCACGATTCCACGATCAAACTGAAAAACAAAATGTCACGTCTCTGTAAGCTGAACCGACTGATAATGTCCGCAGAGGACGAACTCTGAAGCATATAAACGGAAATATTTCACAATATGATACAACATCCAGTGCAATGTGACGCAATATATGTTTGTGATTGCGAGATTATTGTTACCGGGTTCCTTACACGAAAATTCTTGTACGGTAGAAACTTAAATGCGTTTTAGAATATAATAGAATAAATTTATTTAATGCTTCTCAAACAGATAAAATTATACAGAAAATGCAAATATAAATAGGTAATAACGGAAACAAATAATTGAAGCCTACATTATTCTATTTCGATGACCTACATGTTGCGTGTTTAGATAGTGTTTGGTGTGTCAACCAGTCGTGAGTCATGGTGTTAACAAGCAGCCACATGTCGCATACAACTCATAAGCCTGTATAGGGTTGCCAGGTCGCCAAACCTAAAAGCCGAACAGACGAGCCAGTTTGGCCTGACATTTGGATAGAAAAGCTGGACACCTTACATTATCGATAAAAAAAACAAAATGGTATGTTAAATCATGCTTTTTTTTATTGTTATCGTAAATCTTGTTAAATTCTAATTAAATAATAAATAAAATCGAATGCCAATTGCCAATGCTACGCTCGGCACTCCGTCGGCACTCGCTCGTTGCGAAATTTAAAAAGCCTAACAAAAGCCGGACAGGCCGGACACCGTTTATTTCGGCCGGACATGCAATCAAAAAGCCTACTTATGTCCGGCTTTATCCGGACGCCTGGCAACCCTAAGCCTGTAGGTACCTACTCATGTCGAAAATTAGTGAAAATGTGGCTTTAAGGAGACGGGACTAAGCTGTACATAGTTTAGATTAACGGTTAAATGTGGAGTCTTTCGGAGACTACAGATTATAGACATCCACACAGTTGTAATCTCTAGAGGAATACGCCGCACTAAACGCGACAGCATACATGTCTATGCCTTCACGGCGCTATCATGTAGATATGCGAGAGGTACCTTCCCCGGTCGTGCCGGAACAATACAGTTGCAATGCATTACCTTTAGGCTCAACTTACACCGAAAGAGCGGTGAAGGGCAGCGAAGCGGAGCGCACTTTCAGTGTCATATGAATTTAAACTTTATTTTCATTACTATAGTACTTATTATCGAATTCTCGCGACTTCTGGAGTATTCCAGCGACTTCTCGCGCGAATTTTTCATGCGATAGTAAGTATTATAGTAATTTTTATAAAGTTGAAATTCATATGACACATAAACTGCGCTCCGCTTCGCTGCCCTTTGCCGCTCTTTTGGTTTGAATTGACCCTAAGTATGGCACTATCATTTACTAAATATGTTTGTGACGAGTGTGGCCGATGTGGACTCTTATAACACAGGTAATACATTTTTCATCAGCAGCCATAAATACGGCAGAGTATCTAAGCCATGTAATGAATAATAATTAAAGCATAAGTAAGATCGGTATTCTTATAGACGTCCTAAGTATTTCATTTAATTTTGTACGGAACCGCCCATATATAATTACGACTGTCGCTTGTCTCGGTATTTTTCCATTACGATTGCACAATGTTTCGCAACATTGTGCAATAATATTTTGTTTATAATGATGATATTCTATCTCAACCATCATCAGCCGATTGACATCCTATGTATTTTGTGGCCTTTGTAGAAGCAACAATTATTTATAGTTTGTTCAAGAGGCATTTCCTTATTTATTAGTATTCCTTATTTATTATATATTAGCTATTTAAGTACCTATTGACTAAAATATTTTTAGGCTCGAATGATGACCCTTTATAATTATAGGAACTATTAAAATGTATATAGCGTCAAATACGTTTGTTATCTTTGGCCCAGTTCTCAGAGCGCAAACAGGGAAATTATAAAAAAATATTCTAAAGACATTTCAAAAATAAAAATACAACAATTTTTTGCAAAAAATGCACAAAAATTGTGACGCCACGACTTGGGAGGTACCTCTCGCTTACAAGATACCGGCACACACACGACATCTGTGTTTTCGATGTTCGCGTTTCGTGTGGTGTGAGTTTAGTACCTAGATTTTAACTATATCTAAGTAATATAGTTAAAAATGTTGATTTATCGAATTAGAAATTTCAAATTAGGTTTTTATTGTACTTATATTTAAATTTCTTTGTATTTTATTATAAAAAATAAAAAAAACCTAAATATTATATCTGTATCTTAATATCATCGAGATCTCACTAAGCGAAAACCAAGCTAAAACGTAAAAAAAATATGAATTGTCAAACGTCATTTTGTATATATTTATTACAACCATATCCAGGAGTATAAACATCGCCGTATGGACAAGTCCACGATACAGGATCTCTACGAGAGAATAATCTGCGACAGGATGCAGCTGGTGTACGTACCTCTGGTGATAATGGGCGTCGCCTCCTTACTCTCCGTCACCTACCTCTACTGCAAGAGCAGGTGCAACCGGCAAAAAGGCTACATGGACGTCAGTGAGGCACCTTAGAGAATAAATAAAACGCATACGAACAGTATATTTTTTATTAAAGTAAAACTTCTTTACGCGCGCTTGGGCAGTAAGCTGATGAATGCGTGGAGAGCGTTACGAAAAGTGTAATCGGACGAGGCAAACGGAAGTTGAAATGAGTTAGTGAAGACAAAAAGAGAGAGCGTCACGTTTCTTATATTATTGTAGGAGCAAGAAAGAGCAGTCCCTCTATGGCCAGTTATATTTCGTGTATAAAGTTTTATTTCAGTCTCTTTTTTTACATAAAATTGCAGAAGTCTGTCTGTTGCGCGGCTGTCACGCAAAAACTGCTGGACGGATTTTGACGAAACTTTTTTTTGTTAAATAACTATTAATCTTAATATAGACTATAATTAATGATTAAACGAACTTACCTGTAAGTGAAGTTCGATCATAATTATATGAAGCTTCGTCCGAAGAGATGTATAATTTATCAATTATCAAGTAACTGCAGTCGGTATCTCGACTTAAAATACACTATTATAGCCTGTAGGGTAAAGTAACGAGTTGATAATTCGTTACGTAACCATGATAAAATATTTTCCAATAATGAGAAAACGTCTGTCGGGTCATAAGCTAGAAATAAATAAAACACATACGAACAGTATATTGTTTATTTGCTATATCTATAAGTCATAACACTATGTACAGAACAATTCACCACTATAAGGCACCGATGTCTACAGACAAGCCCCGTACACCTAGGAATATAACTGTCACCATATAATGGCTCACCTTATCCGATAAACATTTGAGCATTCGTTAACACCTACGCTTTATTCAGTCTAATGTAAAATACCTAAGTTAGGTGTGAGTTTAGTAAAGTCGGTTTAAGCGGTCGGCGCGTAACCTGACATGTTATAAATAGACATTTGTCTGTAAATGGGATTTGCTGGATTTAGTGTATGTTACCAGCTTGCAGCTTATTCAACTCAACACTATTATCACCATCTGAAGTAATCTGGGTATTCAGGTAGAGCGCCAATATTTCTTCGCGCCAAATATATGCAAGTGCGTATATACATAATATGTGCATGAGGAAAGAAATATGGCGGAAGGAGGTGCAGGCGACGAAGATCAGGCATTGCATGATCGGTGTGTGGTGTATTTAGATAAAAATAGGGGGCGTGAACTTCATATGGAATATCAGTAATTTATTATTAAAATGAAACGCGGATAAAACCGCGGGGCACACCTAGTTTTATCATTTCAAATATCTTGGTAAAATATAACTAAAACCCAAAAACCACTTTACGCAATCACCCAGCACACGACTCTTGCCAGCGTACGCGCCGCCAACTCTACGGGTAACAAGACGATCCCTGTATAAAGATATTACGCGTCACTAAATATTGTTACTGCGCATCCTACACGCTGCATCTATATAACTCAACGACAATAGGACTATAATTATTTCCATTCTGATCCAACATTCCACTTTGAAAACAAGTTAACATTAGGTACTCAGCCATGTTTCTTGTGTTTATAATATATATAATATTTAAAAAATATAGATACTAAAAGCTAAGTCAGCTGTAGAAATTATAAGCACAGGAAATTATAATTATTACTATAATTTTATAAATAATACTCCTACGACAAGTAGATTCACAATTTTTTTTTTAAATTAATTGAAAATTGCAGACTAAAGCATAATATTAAATATTGGGCGGTAAAGAAAGGCGATTTGCCCTCGTGTCGTCTCTTTCATTACAATAGAACAGTTTAAAAATATTTTTGGAGACAAATTGATTCACTCATGCCAAGATCAAGATGGCAAAGACAAAAAAGCAAAAATAAAAGGAACTAGAAAACATGTTTGGAAATGTTGAACCAAAACAGAAAACACCATTTATAATTATGTATAAAGTTCCGACTAACAACAAAGTAAATGTAACAAACAACAAACCGTCACCTACTTTATCTATGGTAACTAACATAAGCTTATTCAAGGCACATTCGAACACAGCAAAGGCAATACAATTAAAAGGCACAAAGTTTGAATACCTAATGTAGGTATTGCTATACCACTATACACCTTGAAATCATATTTTATCCATAAAA
>LUGF01031288.1:210547-223600 GCA_001625245.1 Calycopis cecrops
GTTATGACACGTATGTATGATAATAGGTGGCGCTAAAAAATAATGACTTTCTTAGTGACAGATTCTCCAAGGTCATTGAGCAATGTAATACCCTTAAAATGATCCTTAAAAATACATCGATGGTTGTTCGCACACGAAGTGTATCGACCTCAACTTCTGCAGGCTCAAACAGCTGACGGGCGCTAAGGCCTGTCCAAAGGATACGTACAGAGTACATTGCGCGCCGAGATAGTTGTCTACACGATAAAATTTTTAATATGGGACAAAAATAAATATTCATTTTTTTTAAATTTCATTAATCGAATGTATTATCGATTCTAATTTGGCCGGTGACCAAAAAGTAACCCTGTATACAAACGGGCCCGTCTCCTGCTTTACATCCTTGTGGGAATTTGTTAAACAATTAAGAAACATCCATGGCTTCCGTCTTGAATAGAGCCAACAAGTCGGGCGAAGGTTCAGCTAGTTTTCACAAGTTTCGTGTCGTCACTGTACAGGTCAGGTGCGGCCATCCTGAAGGTCGCCACGCCGTTTGTATCGCCTATCTTATCAAGACTATCGCAAGTAAACGATTGTAGTCGCTTTACGCAATTCACACCTTACACAATATCTTCTAAAAATATATTTATTATATCGATGGGAAATACTAAAAGAAATACTAGAAAATTTAGACTACGCACGCACACACAAGTCTTGCTTAGAAACTAGTGACTTCCATCTAGCTAACTAAAGACATAACATGTTTAAGCACCTATTGTGAGTTTCATAATCGGACCATTAATTATAATTTATTAATATTACTATAAATAACAATAAATATTGTTACTGGAGTTTCTCAATATTTATTAACGATCTGGCAAGTTGTCTGTTAGTTAAGTTCTACTCTTGGATCTCGGGAAGCACAGAGTTATCGGTCCTGCGCCTGGTTTCTCTCCGTTCATGTCAGATTGCCGTCCCATCAAAATAGGAGAGTGAGAGAACGGACAGCACATGTGTCTGCGCAATATTTCCTGAGCATTGTCTTGTCCCTACAGAGATGTTCGTTGTAGCCGAAACTGAGCTCAGAAGATACTGGCACGCAGCTTATATGGATAGTACGCTTTACTTTTATCCTCCCGCAACTTTATCCCACCGCTCTAAACATAGCCTCAACTCTCAGTAGGGGCTTCTTGCTGTCACACTTCGACAATCATTATCACAATGTTGCTAATGCTAATAATACACTGTTGAGTATTTACATACAAAATTTGTGTTTCAATGTTAGAGGTCACACGCGCATATAGTGTGTACCTAGACCAGTGATTCTCAACCACTGTGCCGCGGCACTTTTGTGTGCCGCCAAATTTCAAAAGTGTGCCGGCAAATTTTGCAAATATACCTATATTAATGTTAATTTTATTAAATTATATCATTTAAAAAGAAAAATATTTAAAAAGAATTATTGTAGTATTTCGTATATTCAAAATTTTTGTCATAAACTATTTATGCAGTGTGTTGTAGTAAGTAAATAATTTTTATATTTTTCTTTGTGTGCCGCGAAATTTTGAAATCGTTAAATATATGCCGCAACAAAAAAAAGGTTGAGAATCACTGACCTAGACACTACACTTACAAACACTACAGAAATAGCAGATATTTAAAGTGACACAAAACATTCTTGTTTGTGACTTTAATGTTTCTTCTGAATCTATTGTTTTATAAACTTGCAGCAACATCGTCTTCTTTGTATTAGGTCGGGCATTTGTTAGGCAACATTTACAAACAAGTTTAGCGTTCACATTATACATAATATACAGGGGCATGGCAACGTTTGATAAGCAAATTTTTCACTGTACGAATTTCATCGTATATATTTCACGTACTCTATAGATGGTTTTGAGAATATGTTCGGTATGCACTAAAAACAACAGAGAGTGTGTGTAACAGTGACCTGTATTTGACATCACTCACTTATATCGCTGTATAACCGCTATGAGTTACACTTTCCTATGTTACATAGCATGTCGCTGATATATTCTTCGCTATCCGCCGCTTAGTTTTCTCTTCAAAAAAGACTGTAGTTATGTATCAGGTGGTCCGAGAGCTCGTTTGCCGTGTACCAACGTACTCACCTCGTCTATGACCTTCCTGCTGAGCAGCTCCGCGTTCAGCAGCGACACCACGGACAGCCCGTTCGCCTGCGTGGGCTCCTCGTAGGACGGCCGCCTGCAGTTTATTCGGTCTCTCTCGTTCTGTACGGCTGGAAATGAGACAACGTACGGTTACTTTAATAGATACATTGTGGAGATATACTGTATTAAGATAATTTTAATTAATTTTGAAAGAGGTAGTGCAAAACTGCATGCATGCGTTACAGCCCAATTGTGCAATGGGCATACACAATGCCGGCGTAGTAGCAGCTGTGATGTCGCGTTTGGTGCGGTATGTAAGTAGCCGGTGGCCCGTAGGGGCGGGGAGGTGGAGGAAAGAGGGCAACGCATCTGTATAATCTCTATGTGGATATCTATGGACGTTGCTAGGCATGGAAATGACTGTGTTTGCCCCTACTATAATATAACGTTTATAATTTTGTATACCATCAAGTACACCGCTATCTATTAATATCGATTTTATTGTTTGTTTACAATCCTATTCGTCAGCAACAGGTCTTTTTCAATATCAAGGAAAACCAAATTAAATATGATAGAAATGAAACCGTATTTACTACAGAATAAGGTTCCACCGCTTATCTGCTACGTGCTTGTAAGCACTGCTTAACTTCTTATGAATTTCCAAAAGATAACTTTGAAAGCTGATAACGTTTTAATCAAGTATTTTAATTCTTTTATTTTTATACAGCTTATTTGCAGGCGCAAACAAACAATTGGTGATGATAAACAAACAATCACATATATATGATATGCAGATAACTTGATGAACTATCTGCATATTATTATTAGTAGTCCCATATTAGAGGATTACCTACACGATACATCAGTACGTATGTGTAAGTCATACACACTGAAAAATAATAAATAAAATCTAGTTGACAATATGACTTGAGCCTCAATAAGCTACGTCCCACCATAGGTCATAGCAGATGACACTCGATATTCTTATAAAAAAATTTAAATTACTTTCTTGACCTTAAACGAATTCTTTTATTAAATTTTATAACACGTGGTCAAATTTAAATTGAGAATTTCGAAATAAGAATTGCATATTATAATAAAGAAAGAAAGAAAGACTGCTCCATCCTTCTCCCACCTCCATTGGCCACCGGCTACTTACACCCCGCACGAAACGCGACAGCACAGCTGTCATTTTACGAATCGAGAGGTATCTCCTCGCTCGTGCCGGCCCGATTCGGCTACATGCATGCATGCAGCGTAGCTAATCGTTTCCAAAATACTTTATGCCTTATCAAACAGGCAAATATCAACACCATCTAGCGGGAAATGACCGAACTGTCAACACATGGCCGATTAGCACCGGAGCACAGATAACGCAAATGTTATAATTAGTTTATATTATAATTAGTGATTATTTGCCCCCGATAATATTGCATTAATAAAATAAACAACAAACACATTAATTACACAAACACTTAATTATCGGCTCCCATTATTTTAATTGTAATGAGTGTAGATTGTGAGGCGGAAAATAAAAAAATGTAGTCAGCAGTTTAGAAAAAAAATCAGATGATTTATCTTATAATTTTAAAATGTATTGTATTAGCTTATAGAATTTTAATAATGTTTTTTGTTACAATTTTCCTATTGGACGATTTTAGTAAGTTAGTAACCGCGAAGGAAATATGTACCTAATTCTTCGATTTTGACTCGTTTAATACCTATAGACCCGCTAAGGTACTGTCCATACTCGTACATTTTGAGAGAGTGGTGTAGATGCATGACGAGCTTTAGTAGGGAGCGGTTAAAATATGAATGTTTTTACTACCTTCTTTTTTCATGCCAGCTTTAAAACACTTTCTTAGTCGACAGTATCTGCATTGGTTCCTTTTGTCCTTATCCACTACGCAGTTTCTACTGAATCTGAAACAAAACCAAAACTAGAGTTTAATATGTATAATAAGTACAAAGCATCGACATGGATGGCCCAATATTAATTGCAATCTGAACGTTGTTGATGTTTTTGGAAGAAACTATTTAACCAGTAACTCAATATACCCAACATTAATTGCAATCTGAACGTTGTTGATGTTTTTGGAAGAAACTATTTAACCAGTAACTCTTTTTCCAGTAACACCTTTCGGTTACCGCGGACGTTCATTGACGCTTCAAAAACACGCAGCGAACACGTGGTCGGTACCGGGAGATTTAAGAAACCATTTAAGGTGTACCGCATGCAAGAAAATATCTTATTAGCTGGTGCCTGCGATTTCGTTCGCGTAGCGTAGTAATATTATGATCAAAGTGGTTTGATATTTTTTTGCAGTGTACCAAAATTCCGATTTCCCGTAGGATTGAGCGAGCGTATCTGTATAGCCTCTATGCCGTCTATGGGCGTCGGTAGTCATGAAATCGATTCGACGATTTGCGTGAAGGAGTAACAAACAAACATACAAACTTTCGCATTTATAATATTAGTAGGATACCGTTTACGATGCGCCCGTGGTGTACAAGTCGCACTATCAGTGAATTGCAGCTCTACCGTTGTATTATACGATAGTGTTAACACTTATAGCCCTATTACTACGAGGCACATCAACAACAAACGAGATTCGCTAAAGGCTACATGTCTTTAGAATGGAGCACAGCACTACCACGTGTAAAACTTGGCTTGGCTTGTGACCTTAACCAGTGGCGCTCTATATGATGGCCTATGTGGCAGTGGACGTCTTCTAGCTGCTAATGATGATGATGGCTACTTTTAGGAAGAGGTAGTGCCATGCTGCATAGGAGGAGGTAGTGCCATGCATGGTGCATGACACTACATCCTCCTATGCAACGAAATTGGGCCGGCACGACCGTGGAAGTGCCTCTTGCCTACTTGATACCGACGTAAAGTGACAGCGTCGCTGTTGCGTTTCGTGCGGCTTGTGAGTAGCCGGTGGCCCATTGGGAGGGAGGGGATAGGAGGGTAACGCATCTGCGTAACAATCACGCGAATGTCCATGGGCGTCGGTAGTCATCAAAAGGCTCCGATTGCTCGTTTACCCCCTTATGCTATAAAAAAATTAAAAAAAAGACTTGTCATTACCTGCACGTATACAGATGGTTCTTCCTCACACTCCGCCTGAAGAAGCCCTTGCAGCCGTCGCAGGAGGAGGCGCCGTAGTGTTTTCCGGTGGCCCGGTCGCCGCAGATCGCGCAGTGCTGCGACAGCGTCGAGCTGGTCGCGCTCGCCTCGCTGCTGCTTGTCTCCAACTGCATGTCGCTGTCTGTTATGAGGAGAGAAGAGTTAGAGAAGAGAAGAGTACAATTAGAGAGAGAGTAATTAGGTATCTCTCGGTTACTCGATACCATGGCATGAAGTAACAGCTGTTCGTGCTTGTTTTACGGTGTGTAAGTTGCCGGTGGTCCATGGAGGGAGAAAGATAGAAATATGCGAATGTTATTGCGGACCTTGGGCGTCGGTAGTCATGTAAAAATGGTTCCGACTGCTCGTTTGCCCTCTTATATTTAAAAAAATACTAATTAGAGAGAGAGAAGAGTGCATCTTTACACGGGATCGCGAAATTTGACGCGAAATGAACTGGAAAAATATGAGTTCGAGTCGAGAAAGTGGAGCTACGATAAGTCGTAGCGGAGCTACGAGTGTGTGCTGCTAAATACTGGTCATTGTTATTTAACTGTTCCACCGGCAGTCGCGGTGCGTGCCTGATATTTTTACATAATATAATGTGTGCGTGCGTGCGTGTGTAGTGCCTGACATTTTTGCATATATTGTGTGCGTGTGTGCGCCTGACATTTTTTTGTACAAGTGTAGACATGTATTGGGTCCTTCACCGGTCGTCCGGAATCATTCGTTTACGATACAGTATGTCAGTGCTTTCTTAACCCTCTTGGTGGCTAGTGGCACTAGTTTAGTTTGAAAAGGTAATAAGTTATATAAGTGCGCTAGCAATGAAGTTATTGCACTAAACGATATCTAACGTTTAGTAATTGTAAGACATATGATTACTTGCTAAGCTAATACTTAGATAAGATACAGATAGCGTGTACAATCAAAAATACATAATATAAACAATATCCATGATATTCTAATTTGGCACAAACGCATATATGTTGCTATACCTATATAGTGTGTATATGCAACGCACATAAGGTAGAAGCGAATTCTTAAATCTCCAAGAATTGAGATACTTTTACGTATACTTTTCTTCTTATTCACAATCATAGTAGATTATAGAGCCAAGCCATCAAGTTTTTTTATCTATCTTTAAGTAAAGATAACTAAAAATGTTAAAATCCACCTGGCTAAAGCAGGGCCATAAAAATATTGTTCATGGCTATAACAGCAATAACAGATAAATTATTTATAAACGAACCGTTCAAAAGGAGATAAATTACTCTACTAATACCTCTACCGGCGCTGACAGCTATGTCAGCAAATGCCGAGCTTGAGACCGATTTGGAAGGTCTAAGAAAGCACATAATTTAAATACTGTAAAACCTTTTATGTAAATTTGTTAATGTGTGTGGAATTTTGTTATTAAATATGTACATTCTTTCTTATTTTTCTAATACGATGTGTATTATTAGATTGTCTTATAATAGTATTCTATTAGCAGTAGGTATATTCTGACGGATAAAGATGATGATGATGAATTTGATACACGTAGCCGTAGGGAAGTACAGATCAATTGACATGACCACGAAAATTGCAAGATAAACGCTGATTGGCACCGAGGTGTTGGCGGTTACGTCACCGAGCTTACAGCACCGTCATCATGATCATCAGCGTCCACTTACGACTGTAAACAAGTGTGCTGTGGTACTGGGAAGTCCAAAACTACGCTTTTCGGCGTGGGACCGACAATAAGGGTCAATTCACACCAAAAGCGCGGCGAAGCGCAGCGAAACGGAGCGCAGTTTGTGTCGTATGAATTTCAACTCTATTTTCATTAATATAGTACTTATTATCGAATTCTCGCGACTTCTGGAGCATTCCAGCGACTTCGCGGGAATCCGCGCGACTTTTTCGAGTTTCTCATGCGATAATAAGTGTTATAGTAATTGTTATAAAGTTGAAATTCATATGACACATAAACTGCGCTCCGTTTCGCTGCGCTTCACCGCACTTTTGGTGTGAATTGACCCTAAATGTCAAGAAGTCGTCCAAGACTGGCGACAACCGCACGCCGTCAAATTAAAAAAAAACAATTATTAGTTTCTATGAATCTCTATGAAATCGATTATGTGCGTGGCAACACTGCGGTCGGCCGCTGCGTCATAGAGATTCATAGAAACCTGTGGTGCCGCCGCGCCGGCGCGGCGGCGTGTGGTCGTCGCCTATCTCGGACTTGTACCTTAAAGGTTCTTCCTTCCCCAGCAGTGGACTGTTGATCCGGTCAGAACGCTATATATATCCCCCCGATATATTTGTGACCCTTGAAGAAAAGTGTGTAGCGTTCTCTGGAGGAGATGTCCCACAGTACACCATTTCTGGCTGCGACTGCTGATGTTATTGATAATTTGGCAGTATTTTTTGAAGTTATAGTTTCTTTGGCAGGTTTGAAATTATCAGTGATTTTGAACGTGCATAATAACAGTATTATTGTTGTGGTATTTCTAATGACTACCAAGCTCGACGTGCACAACACACACTCGTCTAGCGGCCATATTGTTATGGTCCTAGTCAACTATGGAACAGGCAGCTGGTAAGTTTCAACGCCCCATTTACCAGCTGACGCTCTGATCTATGGCAGAAAATCCAGGCCAATTAATTAACGCGCTGCCTCGCTTCTTAAACTTAATCATAGAAACAGCAAGAGGCCTTCTGGAGTCGGGACCACCAAACTACATTTATATCCTGGTTCCATATCTCTTCCACAACGGCAAAAGCAGCAGTCTTAAGCCCTAGTTCAGTGATTTTTTTGTAACGTATGCTATACAAATGTTAGGTTATCTAAATTTATACTAATAATATAAAGCTGAAGAGTTTGTTTATATTTGTTTGAACATGCTAAACTCTGGAACTACTATTCCGATTTGAAATATTCTTTCAGTATTAGTTGGTCCATTTATTAATGCTATATACTACTTTGTAACCGACTGCAGTAAAAAAACGGATTCACGTAAACGAAGTTGCGGGCGTCCGCTAGTTTGATGCTAAATCTTCAAAATTATACTAGCATCATACCGATGCAGATGTAATTTGCGCGTGCGCGTAAAATTACTTTATAATGATTTTGAAGATGTCTAAAATTGTTAAGTATCTTACGCAATCGTACCTGTTTATATTTGCTTGCTTGATATACTACTATACCTCGCGACTTTGCTGTCGTATGAAATTTTTTTGTATGTTAGTCCACCAAAACCCGTTTAGTAGCTTTTGTGTGAAAGTATAATATAAAAATAACGTAAGTCGTTCTATCCAATTTCGAAAAAAACGACTATGTCTAATACAGTGTGAAATAAAATGCTTAGATTAAACCTAACGCTATGTTGGCAAGACGGCAAAAATAACAAATTGACACAGTCACAGGACAGGACACAACGTAAATCTCTCGTGTTTTTTTATTTTTTAGAGAGAGAGCAGAGAGAAGGTTCAAATCAATAAATTCACGGGTCTCAAACGGTAATTACGCTACTGAACACACAAACATACATTCTCACTTACAATATTAGTAGGCTTTAATTATTACTTCACCCGTGTGGCCTTCTACAGCAAAAACATCTCATACACGCTTGTATTATAAAAAAGTGAGGTTGAGTTAAGGTTAAAATGATATCGTAAATATCTAAGGCTCTGTGCGAGGTATAAACATTAAACACTGTTGTAAGTTATACAAAAAACTGTCTAGTATTTTTTTTTAAGATAAATTAAGACACAAAAAGATAAAATAATAAACATAGATACTGTGCCTATTAGGCGTGTGAAGATCTCTTAGCTATTACTGCTGGATAATCTTAAATATTTAAATAACGGAAGCCGACTTCTGTGCCAGTACTTATGGGACGAAAGCCACACATAAATATGTTATAGTCATTGAGTTGTATGTACGTACGTAGTAACAACTACCTGGTAATAATACATAAATTCTCGTGTCACAATGTTAGTTACTCCTCCGATACGGTTCGACCGATTCTCATGAAATTTTGTGTCCATATCGGGTAGGTCTGCCAACATCTATTTTTCCTCTCGATATTTTCACGGGATCGAAACTTACGTGGGTGAAACTGAGATGTGCCGCTAGTAATACAAATGTTTTTAAAGAGCTCCAACTAAAGATGAGGAGAAAAACAGAGTGGAAAATAAAAAAAAAACAAACTAAATTGTTATGAACAAACAACAGTAGTCAACCACTGTATAGGTACTATTTGATATTAAAAGATAATTTAATGGAGGTTTCATAAGTTTCGAAATTCTTAAAGAAGCGCGATAGTTTCATTGGCGAACCATATTTATTAAAACTAGCTGCACTCCGCAGTTTCGCCGCGTAAAACTACTGTATAAAATGAAGGTTGGACCCGTCACGATATATTCCTGAAAAATTTATACAATTCGGTCAAGATGTTTCTGTGATGAGCGTCACAAACATTTACAGTAATAAAACTGTGTTGTATATAAGAGAAATGGGAACAAACGTTTTTGTCTTGTATATTATCAGACATGTTACAATTTTATTACACAAGATATTAGGCGCGATGGACTTATTAGCTTCGTTTTCAACGAATACAGTCTATCTATTTAGAATAGAATAGACATTATTCAGAACAAAGTAACATTACGCAATTTGACACAATTAAGGCGTAGACGAGAGTATTATGTCCGCGGAAAAAAATCCTCGTAGGCAATAGACATACATATAAAGTCCAGACAATTTAGGTGTACCGATCTTAGCATCTCTAAATGTAAAAGGTTTTCACATTCTATCCAATGTACAGTGCCACAAACTTATCTGACCCGGTGGCCAAGACTGGAACTAAAGCCGTCATTTTGAAATGACAATCTGTTGTCAGTTTTATTAGTGGAGCGACGCACAAAACTCCTTTACCCTAAAGGGATGGGAGAAACATATTTTTAAAGTCTTTTCTTTTATGCAAGAAGAGAAACGTCTCCAAGCTCCATTAATAAATGAATAAAGTAAAATTGTTGATTGTTTGTAAATTTGATTTTTACACGACCATAATTACAACATTAAAATATAATACTACATTCTTTTATTTCTAAATAACTAATAAAATAATAGTTGTATTGTGATGCCAAAATTTCAATTACTTCCTGCATCGGACATTATTTTTACCCTAAAAATCGGAATATATAATTTAATGGCAATACTTAATTAGACAAGACTTGTCACTCTTGTCAGAAGAGCGCCGCCACGACCGGGTCAGAAATGTTTGTGGCACTTTAAGTCATAGAGTACAGTAATATACAAGGAATAGAGAGCCCTCTCACAAGAATTTTTGACACCTTTATTGAACGGTGTCGCCGTCTGGTTTTCGATCCGCTAACTAATCCCAAAAGCTATATATATATATATAGCTAGCTAGGTAACTATATTTACGTAAATTACGATTCTTTCAACGGATTCTATCGAGTTTGATATAAATATCCACTTGTACAGAATTACAATATAATTTCTGTCATATTCTACAAGTGGATATTTATATCAAACTTAATAGAATCCTTTAAAAAATCGTAACTTACGTAAATCAATTCTAATTAATTATTTATTATTTTAGATTCTTATAACCAAACCGAGAAACCACAAAAAACATACAAAATGGAGGAAGACTACAGACATGCGTAAACGCCATTTTGTACTGATCTGTGATTTTAGATAATTTGTCTTCTATCTTCTATGTTCTTGCCATGCTAAATAATCTTTTATTAAACTGCCGAAAAATTGAAAATAATGTTGAATTTGCATCAATATCCAAATAAGTATAAGAATAAGAATTATTTATTTGCGATACACATAATTTACATGAAATGGAAAGAGATTAACCAGTGCATAAGACATGTACATAATCTTATGTGTGCCACAAATTGGTTCCAACTCAGTATGTTGCTGTAAAAAAAATGTAAATAAGCGTACTATACTTATTTTAAAAATTGAAACTTATTAATACTTATTTTTTTAATAAAAATTTTTGCAATTATTATCGATTTAGCTAAAGCGCCATCTGTAGCTCGATTGGGTACTACGTGCTTATAAGTTTACGCGAGCGGAAAAAGTGATGGCGCTGCGAAAAATTGTCACCTATAGTATGTATGACACTGTCTCCCCCCTGCTTTAAGTTCTAAAATCTATGCCATATAAAATTATCGTGTCACAATGATAGTTACTATTCTCCTCTGATACGGCCAGACCGATTCTTATGAAATTTTATGTGCATATCCGGTAGGTCTGAGGACAACATCTAATTTTCATATCGATATTTCCATGATATTGAAACCTACTCGGGAGAAACCGCGGAGCGCAGCTTGTTTATAAGATATCAGTTTAATTTAAACAGGTCATAAGATAGTCATCAGCTAAGCTCTATATTATCATTTTCCGGATAGGATGCGATAGCTTAGCGACTGCAAGGTACAAAGGTGTTGTTTTCACACTCATTACAGGATCTTGTGTCGAGTTATCATGAGCTGTCCAAGATAGTGGACTGCATATGATGATAACAAATTAGTTACTATAATAATACAAATTAGTTGCTGGTAGTAAACTAGCCTTATCTTTTTTTCTAGAATGAGAGTACAAAGGTTTCCTAATGACCTACCTTTTTTATCTACTGAATTAATGTTGAAAAGATAGAAAAACGCAGACGGGGCTACAAGAGAAAAGGGGCTTAGTGTAAATGTGAATCACGTTCTAATTTGTTGCAAAACAAACTTATCAAATGAAGATATCGCCGAAACATATCACGTTGATTGTGGATTTAGATATTGTCTTGACTAATGTGGAATATAAAATTATCTTTAATACCCGAAAATAACATCAATTGTTTTGAGACTTTTGAAAAAGTATTTCACTGCAGTATAATTCTCAGTGCCGCATGAAGATAGAGCGGAGCCAAATTCTATTCAGGGCCTATAATTTTAAGTATTAAGGTCACATTATAGGCCCCAGCCGGCTATGCTTTATAGCGGGGCCTCTTTTAGCGCCGGACTCGTAGCAATGGCTACGTGGCTTTTGCTACATCACTGACTGTACTACGGCAGAGGCGCTGTTACACACGAGTGTTACTATACTTATTTTTGTGGCGCTATTGCACCACAAAAATAAGTTACATCGGCTTTCATCGTTGACGCAGAGTTTTATACTTTTATTTTACGAATATATTATCAATCTAATCTCAATGTTTATATTTAAACCTGGTGTTATTAAATACGTTTCAACATTGCCTCTTATCTTTATTTCATTTCGCAATTCTTGTATACTGTTGCTTAGCTAAATTATCACATATCTTCAAACATATTCTATAAACATACACATCCGCGTAGAGGTTATACACATGCGTTACCCTCCCTCCTCCTCCCCTCATGGGCCACCGGCTACTTACACCGCTAGAAAGGTGGCAGCACCGCTGTCACTTAACGCCAGTATCGCAGCAAGAGTACCAATTCGGCTGCATGCATGTAGCGTGGCATTACCTCTTACTAACGTGTAGCCTTTAGGGTATTTGTATATTCTAGTTGTATAGATGTTTATAGTCGTTAGCACATAGAATACTAAACTTCTAGACTAGGTTAAAAAGGTCAAACAATTCTACCTGCGATTTAAATAATAGTGACACGTTGAAAAATTGATAAAAAATATTGTAGCGAGCCGGTTTTAGCGGTGACATAATAATCTTCATATCATCACCATATCTTTCTGCTATTTCATTATTTATATACGATTTAGATACACTATCTAATGGGTGTATGTTGTTACAT
>LUGF01031288.1:223663-237443 GCA_001625245.1 Calycopis cecrops
GTATAGAAACTACACAGATGCGCTGCCCTCCTTTCTCCTTCGACCTCCATGGGAATAAACGTGTTATTGGGGTTTATCATTTTTGTGTTGATGTTGGTAGTCACGGTCAGATCAGTTTGCCCTTTTATATGCCAGTTTGATTTTGGAAATACTAGCCATACTGCCAAACAATCTCTCTATTCCCATAGCGGGCGAAATAGTGAAGAACACGATATAATATATACCTACTTTTGCATACCAAAAATGGTTAATTGTAGTCGTTCTAAATTGTACTATGTAACACAATAGCGCCACAAAAATAAGTATAGTAACACTCGTGTGTAACAGCGCCTCTGCCGTAGTACAGTCAGTGATGTAGCAAAAGCCACGTAGCCATTGCTACGAGTCCGCCGCTATAAAGCATAGCCGGCTGGGGCCTATAACGTGACCTTAATACTTAAAATTATAGGCCCTGAATAGAATTTGGCTCCGCTCTATCTTCATGCGGAACTGAGAATTATACTGCAGTGAAATACTTTTCAAAAATCCCAAAACAATTGATGTTATTTTCAGGTATTTAAGATAAGTTTATATTCCACATTAGTCAAGACAATATCTAAATCCACAATCAACGTGATATGTTTCGGCGATATCTTCATTTGATAAGTTTGTTTTGCAACAAATTATTATGTGATTCACATTTACACTAAGCCCCTTTTCTCTTGTAGCCCCGTCTGCGTTTTTCTATCTTTTCAACACTAAGTCAGTAGATAAAACTTATTTTTGTGGTGCAATAGCGCCACAAAAATAAGTTACATCGGCTTTCATCGTTGACGCAGAGGAGAGTAACATAAGCCAATCTAATCCGATTTATAACACCACATCAATAGTAACCTTATTCTACATCTCATAAGGCTTAAAATATAACAAGACATGAGCTCATGCTATCTCACTCGCGATATCTGTGCTGCATGAATTTTGACGTTTAAACAAATGACAGCCTACAGCTAACGTTGGGCTAAGCAACTGGCGAATACCAATACAGCCTGCTCTCGTTTCGAGAATTTCTCGTGCAAAAATATTGCCAAGTTTGGCTTGATATGATTGATTGATTGATTGGCTGAAATAATTTCGCGCCTATCATGAAAATGTATTCTGCGATACCTCGGTGTAACTTATATTACACCTAGTTAAGTTTAAAAGTTCTAAATTTCGTCGTAAGAGAAAAAAAAAATGTTTAAAATAGAAGGAAATCAATAAAAATCTTCCCACAAAAGCGCAGGAAATGTACTTTCCTTCCCTGTGCCACAATTATATTTCACGTCCTTTACAGTAAACCTTTACCAATTTGTAATTGGTCATTTATATTCGACAAAATGCGTTCTGTACTTTTGCGTGAAAAGTAACAAGAAATATTTGTACGTACCTACCTAACATACAAGTATTTGGTATCTTATATTTAAAAACAGAAGCCCGCCAAATATATGTAAGACTATAACCACGACTGTGCCAAATTTAATAGTATTTTTTGAGTACGTTTTGTGACAGGGTCAAGGTTACAAAACCTTGGCCTCTTTCTGTAGGAATATATTTGAAATAAGATGCGGAAACATTAAAAATGGGGCGAAAAATCTTAATTTTCATGCTATGGTAACGTAATGACAATTGCGCCACGTAATATACACGTTACCATGACAACAAATTCTGCAATTATGACAACACGTCTGTCAGGTCAGCTAGACTATTATTAAGATTTGTGGAGTAAGCCGAATGATTATTTTTAGTACATTTCTTTTTCCGTCCGACTTTTACGAGCAACAAAAAAGTATTTTCACAGTTTGACTTCTATTATCAGAACGGGAAAAACCAGAAACTCCCTGTTATGTTTTTGCCTGACGACTTCGTGGTAATACATATTCCTAAAAGCGACGCAACTACCAATCCCAGAGAACAGGAAAATGGTTCTATTTTATTATACAGAATACCGTCTGTTTTCTGTATAATTAAATAGACTTGTTCACACTTCGTTATAAACAGCCAACTCAGGATGACGCTGCAGCTGATAACACTAGCCATAATAGCCAGTGGCTACATGTACAAGCAAATAATCCGTGTGTCAATCTGTAAGAAGCTGTTCAATTCAATTCAATTCAATTCTTTATTTTGCAATTGTACATACTATCTAATATATAAAATTCTCGTGTCACAGTTTTCGTTGCTATACTCCTCCGAAACGGCTTGACCGATTCTCATGAAATTTTGTGAACATATTGAGTAGGTTGAGAATCGGCCAACATCTATTTTTCATCCCGATATTCCCACGGGATCGACAGTTACGCGGGTGAAACCGCGGGGCGCAGCTAGTTATATATATATTGTACATAAGGTGTTACATAGTATAATTTAGAACGACTACAATTAACCATTTTTGGTATGCAAAAGTAGGTATATATTATATCGTGTTCTTCACTATCTCGCCCGCTATGGGAATGGAGAGATTATTTGACAGTATGGTTAGTATTTTCAAAATCAAACTGGCATATAAAAGGGCAAACTGATCTGACCGTGACTACCAACATCAACACAAAAATGATAAATCCCAATAACACGTTTAGTCCCATGGAGGTCGAAGGAGAAAGGAGGGCAGCGCATCTGTGTAGTTTCTATACGGATGTCTATGGGCGTCGGTAGTCATGAAAATGGCTCCGACTGCTCGTTTGCCCCCCTATACGATACAAAAAAAAAAAAAAAAAAAAAAGAAAAGTCCAATCCAAGACTACCGAGAGCTCATCTATGGCTCACAAGCTACAACCAGAACACAAGCTAATGATACATCCAAAATCTTCCTCCTGCCGTCCTCTAAGCTTATTTCAATTACCCCAACAAACAAATCCCAACGTTCATATCATTCACAATTGAATTAACAAATCCATGTTTTAATTACTGGATGTAACAACATACACCCATTAGATAGTGTATCTAAATCGTATATAAATAATGAGATAGCAGAAAGATATGGTGATGATATGAAGATTATTATGTCACCGCTAAAACCGGCTCGCTACAAAATTTTTTATCAATTTTTCAACGTGTCACTATTATTTAAATCGCAGGTAGAATTGTTTGACCTTTTTAACCTAGTCTAGAAGTCTAGTATTCATAAACATCTATACAACTAGAATATACAAATACCCTAAGGGCTACATTTTAGTAAGAAGTAATGCCACGCTACATACATGCAGCCGAATTGATACTCTTGCTTATACGATACTAGCTTCCGCCCGCGGCTTCGCCCGCGTGGATTTCGGACTTCAAAAATGATTCAAAATTTTAACTTATTATGTTCTTCTGATATGAAAGCTATATTACTGTAAAGTTTCATGAAAATCCATTCAGTAGTTTTTGTGTGAAAGAGTAACAAACATCCTTACAAACTTTCGCATTTATAATATTAGTAGGACTGGAGTAAAGTGACAGCCAAGTTGTCGCATTTCGAGCGCCGAGCGGTGTGAGTAGCCGGTGGCCCATTGGGAGGAGAGGAGAAAGGAGGGTAACGCATGTGTACTTATAACCTCTATACGGATGTGTATGTTTATAGAATATGTTTAAATAAATGCGATAATTTGGCTAAGCAACAGTATATAATAATTGCGAAATAAAATATGAAAGATAAGAGAGAATGTTGAAACGTATTTAATAACACCAGGTTTAAATATAAACATTGAGATTAGATTGATAATATATTCGTAAAATAAAAGTATAAAATACTGAGAACGGCCACGTATACTAAAACTCTAACATGTTTATGGTTGGTTATTCTAGTAATAATATCATTTATATAATAAATAATAAAAATAGCTCCGAAGCAGAACTATTCTATTCATTCACACTATACCTAATGGATTGGAATCTAAAAAATGGAGCAATAAGCCTACCGGTAACATCCAGAATCATAATCTTTTCTGAGAACAAAACCATCTACAGAATGCGGTCCCCACATTTTGCAATCAAATCCCTGTAGAGCCTCACCTATACTTTTCGCGACGCACTATAAAATTGTTTTAGTACCTAATACAAATTGTATATGCGACTCGCCAAATAATGGTATGTTATTACGATATAATATAATAATAAACGTGTACAGCTACGATTAAAATGCAACGAGATTTTTTCCTGAATGCTCAAAATTCATAGCTCATGTTCTGAAAGAATGTTGAATTGGGTATCACATACCCTACTTAAGCATGTACTTTGGCGAAGGTAAAACAAGACAAGTAAAGTTCACCAACATCCCGGCTAATCCGCAGTGATCTTGCGTTGTAGATATGCATGTACATAATTAAAAATAAGATATTTGAAAAATCTGAAAAATTTTTCAAATATCTTATTTTTAATTATAGCCAAATAGTCCAAATAATTCTGAAAATGATCCTCATTTAAATATGTTACACGACTTTCCATGGAACTTTATAGTCAAGTCAGCGATCGACCACAAGGTGGCAAAATAATCTAATGGTGGGCCCACACTCGCGATATTAACCCTAGATGCCCAATATACCTAAGTATATTTTTCAAGGGCTGCAAGTAAGACGTTGGCTGGCGGTCTAAGTTATATAGTAACTTACCTACAGTGTGTAGTGTAGTGAAACCCACGCCAGCTTCTTTGTTTATTAAACGTGGTCTAGCCTAGACATGTTCAATTACAGATAAGATAATTTGGAATTTATATATTCTGTGACATGTGAGGCCAAATCGTGTGGCTACGATATTGAGTTTATCTATGCAGAGGTTATAGTGTCATCACGACCCTACGCTCTATGGTTTTCCTCTAAAATTACAGACTGATAATGTTGGTGGTTTGTTGGACTGATAGTGGCGACATGAGTCACCCTGGAAGTGCCCAGAAAAAGTCTAATAGTAGCAGGTACTACTGATAGAATATCGCAATCATACAGCGCTTGGGCTCGATTGAGTTTTCTGGATAAGGACTCTTTTAAAGGATGAGCGTTTGAAGATGACCATGGAAAGTTTGTAAACTTTTCCAAAAATCAATAAACTAATATAACACGCCTTTATTCTTGTGAAAACATGTTATTTTTTTTAACCTTCGTTATTTTTTTATTCTTTTTTAAGCTTATTATTTTAATTTTTTTGCTTTTTTTTCACTTACAATTTTTTTACAAGGTGAAATACTTGGACAAAAATAACAATATAAATAATCGCCTGAAATATAATAATTGATAAGATACTTTGACAGGAAAAAATTCATGTAGTGTGTTGTTGCGCGGGTGCGCATTCACGGTATGTAGGATCAGCATTCTAGGCATTAATTGTTTTCTTTTTATTTAATACTTTTAGTCTTTTACCGATAGATGTATGCTTGTTTTATTTTTAGCATAAGCATTATGCCAATGTGCAATGTATGAACTTTTAAGCTGACAGCGTTCATATTTTCCGTAGTTTTAATTGCGGAGGCGCAACTAACCTACTCACTTACGAACACGTGAACACAAGTAACAATTAACTACGAATATTCCACGTGTATATAAATAGACGCTGATACGACCTGCATCCGCGAATACAAGGATTTGATAAAGACAAAACCATGCCTGGCGTGTGACATCCGCAAAGGAAAGTACGTACTTATGGTAGTGACACTCGCGAATACAATTATCCATGGTGGAGCCACACGTGATACAATTATTCATGGTGGAGCCACACGCGAATACAATTATCCATGGTGGAGCCATACGCGAATACAATTATCCATGGTGGTGCCACTCGCGAATACAATAATCTATGGTAGTGATGGTAGTGACATTCGCGAATATAATTATCTACGATAGAAACATTTGTGAATAAAATGACGTGATACAAGATAGAACCACACCTGTATACGGGGAGACATTCTCCTGCCTGTGGGCCGTGTAGGACTGCTTCTCCCACAGAAACTGTCCCGGCAGCACGTACTCCGACGGAGCGTATCTATAGCACATTTCTTGTGACATCTCGCCACCGAGCACTGGCATTTCTGTTCGCGAATACGACTTACACTGACGCGCGTTATCGGCTACCGAACACCTACGATAAACTGATAAATAATCGATTTTTAAGTCAGCGGGAGATCCATTCGGTAACGACAAAAAATGTCACAAAAATAAAGACACTACACAAAAAAATGTGTAATCGAGAGCGTTATCACTGTAACCCGGAGTGTATCGAAATCCGGGATGCACTTATCAACGAAAATATTGACTTAAGTAATCAGAGACGACCTATCCAGATGGCGTCAGAAACTTGACTGAACATGTAAACATCTAACGGTCATAATCTCGACGCTCGCTCAGCAGTTTGACTCACGCATTATCGGAAGTGCAGCGGATACTGAGATCGGGAGCGTCATTTAGCTGATTTAAAATGTAATGAAAACAAAAGTGAGTAATTGTCTTTGTTCCCACATTTCCTTTGTCAGTTTCATGTAGGCAACGTAGTGCGGGAAATGATATGGATAAAAGCGGCCAAGCGCGAGTCGGGATGGCGTAGTACCTATCAGTTTGGATCGCTCAACTGCGAGACTCTTTTTATGAGCTATTTTTATACAATTATCAAGTAATTTATACATCCGATCCAGAAGTTACAAAGAATAGTCGGAATAAAAAAAAGAGCTACATAATATTAAGTTCGTATTGATTTTTCTGCTATACCTATAAGGTAGCTTAAATTATCTTTTATCAAGTTTCGGATTTTTTATCTTAGTTTTTTTTTGCTTATATTTTGGGATTCTCGATAGACAGAAAACATGATGTCAATAAGGGTAACGTTATTTCTTTTGAGGTAAGAAACCCTATAACGTAGGGGAAGGATTTCATATATTCAAGTTGCGAAAAAAAACCTAGCGAAAGGAACAGTGCTGCTGCTGGCACCGCATACAATTTACCGTCTAGAGATAGACAGACTAGAAATAGGCATAGGTACATATTTCTTCTCTTCTCTCTCTCTTTTCTCCCAAAACTGTAGGAACTTGTGTTCGAAGCACATGTCTTACTTGATGCGTATCTCCTACAAGTCCTACACAGGATCGCCATTACATTATGACTAAATACATCCGCGGCTTTGTATAAACACGCGTGTTATTATTAAATATAACAATAGTTAAGTTCAGGAGGTCGAAGGTACACTCACAAAGGATCTACGTAGGTTACCTGCGCAGTTGTGAGCTGGACAACAGAAATCGAAGTCGTCACTGGCATTTGCGTATGCACTATACAGTCAGACAGAGAGAGCTCAATAATAGTGAAGAATCCCTCGCTTACACGAGACCGGCGTAAAGTGACAGCTGTGCTGTCGCGTTTCGTGCGGTGTGTAAATAGCTGGTGGTCTATGGGGGTGGGAGGAGAAAAGAGGGTAGCGAATCTGTAGTAAAAAAAAAACAATCTTAAAGACTCCATGATCAATTAGTCCCGATTTTACTCTAATTAGATTTTTTTTATAGTAAAAAAAATAATACTGGTAACCGAGCAGTCGGAACAATTTTCATGACAACCAACGCCCAAAGACATCCGCACAGAGGTTATACAGATGCGTGGAGGAGCACGCCTGCCATGGGTCACCGGAAACTTATACACTGCACGATACGAGACAGTACAAGTGTTTGCCAGTTTTCGCCGGTACCGTATAAGCGAGAGGTATCTCCCAGCGCCCGGTCGTACCGGGCCAATTCTGCGCTGTGTCACTATGCTAAGGTTGCCAAGGTAACCCATGAACGAAAAAGGATCCAATCTTTTCAAAAAAGGGCTGTCTCCATGTAGACTAAAAGATGGCGTAGCAATTCCAAAATAGCTCCTACTCGATCTCAACCAATGAATAGGATTTTGCGCCGTTGTCTACGGAACCCTAAGCAACAAACAGCTTGCACAGCGCACTCACATCAAGCGCGGTAAGCATGTTTACAGTTCGCGACGTTACTCAACACTTCGTATATTACCTACACAATGTACGTAACAAATACATTAATTTACACAATAAATCTTTGGTAAGAGGTAGTGCCACACTGCATGCTTGCATGCAGTCGAATTGGGCCGGCACGACCGGGGAGGTGGCGTAAAGTGACAGCTGTGTGCTGTCGCGATTCGTGCGGTGTGTAAGTAGCCGGTGGCCCATGGAGGTGAGAGGAGAAAGGAGAGCAGCGCATCTGTATAGCCTCTATGCGGATGTTTGTGGGCGTCGGTAGTCATGAAAATGGCTTCGGCTGCTCGTTTGCCCTCCTATAAAAAAAAAAAAAAAAGAAACTTCGTGCGCTTTGTGAGTTTCGGACGGCCCATTGAACGAGAGTAAAAGGAAAGTAACACGACAGTCAGTAACATGACATGGTCATATTGTTGTGCAGACATTGCTCTTACCGTCAATGGGTCACCGGAAACTTGCAAACCACAGAATATGCTGTGCTGTCGCGTTTCGTGCGGTGTGTAAGTAGCCGGTGGCCCATGGAGGTGGGAGGAGAAAGGGGGGCAGCGCATCTGTATAGTCTCTATGCAGATGTCTATGGGCGTCGGTAGTCATGATAATGGCTACAACTGCTCGTTTACCCCCCTATACCATAAAAAAAAAAAAAAATATTTGATTACTCGACGTAGCTGTCACTTAGGCGGTATGAGGTACCTCTGACCTCACGGATTGCATTTGCACCACCTCTCAATTCGTAAACTTTTAGTGTCGCAGACTACAGAGCTTCGCCAATACTGATATCAGCTGTCACTGCGCAGTGTAACTTATCACACAATTCGGAGAAGTGCACGATAAAAGACAGAGTTTTGAGCTAGCATCCCGTCAACAAATGGACGAAATGCACTGATAACATACGCTCTTTCATCGACAGAACATTTGTCAAGTGTCGACCTTGACGTAGGTCACTTGCCCCTGCCAGAAGGAGACCCTGACTACAGGGGATATCCTAGCATTGGTTTTTAATTTTTAATGTTCTTAAAGTCCTATCGGGTGAATTGTCTACGTAACTCAGACAGTAGACACTCACGCTACTGGAAATGGATATCTATACTAATGTGTGCTAACACGAGCTGCGCCCCGCAGTTTCACCCAAGTAGTGGAAAATAGAAAATCATCCCATGGCATCCCATAGGAATATTTTTCGGGATAAAACTATCCAATGTGTTAATCCAAGTTACTCTCTATGTCAAATTTCATGAAAATCGGTTCAGGAGTTTTTGCGTGAAGGAGTAACAAACAAACAAATAAACAAACAAACAAACATACAAATTTTAGCTTTATGCTATATGGTAATATTTTAGACCTGAAACCTGAAGAGTTTGTTTGTTTGATTGAACGCGCTAATCTACTGGACTACAGGTCCGAATAAAAAGTTCTTTCAGAGTTAGCCAGTTCGTTTATCGAGGAAGACTATTGGCTAAATACCATAGATATCAGACATAGATATCAGAATGCTAAATACTATCACGATGCTACGAATAGGAGTGGATTATGCGGGTAAAACCGTGTGGCACTGCTAGTGTTTAATAAAAGTTGATATCATTCTCATTTCTATCGACAGATCGAAACAGGCAATTGCCAGGCAAAAAAAATGTTATGACATTATCTTCACAAATACAGAGGTCCACTAAGATTGGAATCGCTTCGTGCTATTTATGAGTTTCTGATGGTCCGTTGTTGAAGAGGAGAGCATGTCTGCACAACAATTATCCGGATGCCTATGACTTCGATCTCTATTGTTCCCTTAAACTAAGTATAGTAACAAGAGTAGGTACCTAATTGGACCCATATACACAGCGTAGTGGTTAAGTAGCTGCTGACTCGAGGCTTTGCCGCTTTGAAGGGAGCTCCTAAAAGGAAGCATCGCTGCATCCGAGGTGGTGGAACATTGGCGGTAGCCCCACTGTAGCCAGCCACTCGGTAATGGCGTGAAGATGATTGTCATGTGGTTTTTAGGGTGCGCGTCCCGCATAACCGTCCAGATAAATCCGGTGACTAGCGGTATGCATAATGCATTTTCTACATGTAAAAAAAAGGTACCTTATGGGACCCAGTTAAGTATAGTGGGCAAAAGTGTGGGCAAGTTGTGGGCAGGAAGTGGGAAAGGCTAGCCGAAGATCGAGGCCAGTGGCGTGCTATGGGAGAGGCCTATGACCAACAGTTGACGGCAATAGGCTGATGATGATGATGATGATGATGATGATGATGATGAAGAACCTGCTAAAATTACCATAAAACCAAATTGACACGATAATAAAATTCATCATGATCACTACGTGCCCGCATATTGAGCGTTCCAACAAGAGACATCGAGCGCTATCCACTATTGTAAGCGTTCATTGTCGATTTAATTCCACTTAGGACGAACGACACTGCGCCAATTGTGGCTACCTACTCTCAGACCTCAGGGAGGTCCTTATAAAGAGACAAGAATACTCTTTTTAGGGTTCCGTATCTCAAAGAGAAAAAACGGAACCCTTATAGGATCGCTTTGTTGTCCGTCTGTCAAGACCTTTTCCTCTAAAACGCGTGAAGGGATTAAGCTGAATTTTTTGTCAAATACGAAGGTCAGTTACGTCTTGATGCCTTGAAAAAAATCACACTTCTAAGTTAACGAAATAAAAAGTTATAGCCAATTATGCACAAATTTTGTATAAAAACGTACTTTGTCGAAAATCTAAAATAATCGGGTACTTCCCGTTGACCTGGAGTTGTAAAATTTGGCAAGAAGTAAGAACTTATAGCACATATATAGGAATAAATCTGAAAACTACACTCATGGACATATTTAGGGAAACGCAAAAAAAAAAAGGTCGAATAACGGAAAATATTTTCATATTTTCGTACTGGCCACTATACCAATATTATGTATTAAAAAAAAAGATGATTTTAAAAATAATTCTATTTTAAATTACATTTGTTTTTTTTGTTTATCTGCTAATTTCTGAGACACGTAGTGTATGGAATTTTCGTTGTCTTTTGTTGTTTTTAACAAAAACTTTATTTCTGTTGTTTTTTTGACGAAAAATTGTCATTATTGAGTGAAGTGAACTTAATTCGATAAATTTAGGCGATAATGCCAGATCTCAGCGTTGCTCTGGTTTCTAAAGCTGTACCTTTAATTGAAAATGGTTACACTTACAATGAAGTGGCTCAAACATTACATGTTTCCAAGTCTGTGATTTTCCGCAATGTTAAACGATATCGGCAGACTGGAGAGTATACCAGGCGTAAAGGACAAGGTCGCAAAAGAGTAACAGGAGAGAGAGACGATAGATTTATTGTCAGCAGTGTTCTCAGAAACCGTACCTTGACTTCTTCTGAGGTACGAAACCAGCTGCAGGAAGTTGGACAAGTGATAATTAGTACCAAAACCGTCAGAAGAAGACTGAAGGCAGCTGGTATAGGGGCGTACTTGCCTGCCAGAGGTCCACAGCTCACCGCAGGTCATCGAGTGGCTCGGGCCAGCTTTTGGAATAATGACGCTTGGGGAAAAGTTCTTTTTAGTGATGAGTCCAGATTTTGTCTCAAACCAGATGATGGAAGGACCAAAGTATGGCGACGACCCGGAGAAAGATACGCTCAGTGTAACATTATTGGGACAGAGCCGTACGGTGGAGGGTCAGTAATGGTATGGGGCGGTATTTGCTTAGGAGCACGCACGGAGCTACACATCGTAGAAAACGGCTCCCTGACTACGGCAAGATACGTAACCGACATTTTAGAGCAGATTGTGATGCCTTTTGCCCCTTTCATTGGAGACAATTTTCTTCTAATGCATGACAAAGCCATTGAGTTATATTACGTAGTAATAATAACTCAATGGACAAAGCTCGACCTCACATTGCGGCATTAGTTTCGGAATATCTTAATGAGGTCGGAATCCAGGTTTTGGGGTGGCCGGCACGCTCGCAAGACCTAAATCCAATAGAACACGTTTGGGACAAGCTGGGAAGACAAATTAAACAAAGAAATCCATCACCTGTCAACGTAAGAGACCTCAAAAACGCATTGATTGAAGAATGGAACTCAATGCCGCAAAGTTTTATTGACAATTTTATACAGAGCATGCCCAGACGCATGCAGGCAGTTTTAACAGCAAGAGGTGGCAACACTAAATACTGATTGTATCACCCATCGCGAAAAAACCAGTCATTTGGACAATATTAACTTTTTTTTAGTTCTCATTGTGTTAGGTTAAAACTCTTCAGAATTAAGTCACTGACCTTATTGTCTTTAATTTCGTTTCTTTCGATTTAATTTTGTGATTTTTTATGTTCAAAAATGTTAACTTAATTAATTCAGAATAATAATCAAATGTATTGTACAACAAAAATGTGTTTTCATATGATCTTGCAGTCTTTTTTTTGCGTTCCGCTAAGTATCTGCACCAGTGTAGTAAATTATATGTAGATCATTGGAAAAATCATTATCAACTTATAACTAATTGCTTGATAAATGTGTGCCGCAACCGTCTATTTTAGACGGTTGCGGCACGCACATTTTACAACTCCAGGTCAACGGGAAGTACCCGATTATTTTAGGTTTTCGACAAAGTACGTTTTCATACAAAATTTGTGCATAATTGGCTATAACTTTATATTTCGTTAACTTAGAAGTGTGATTTTTTCAAGGCATCAAGACGTAACTGACCTTCGTATTTGACAAAAATTTCAGCTTAATCCCTTCACGCGTTTTAGAGAAAAAGGTCTTGAAAATCATGCATTACGTTTGGAATGTTCTTCCCATTCATACGGAACCCTCGGTGTGCGAGTCGGACTCGCACTTGGCCGGTTTTATTATATACAGATAGACATCCTCATAGAGATAAACGGATGCGTTGCCCTCCTCCATCCCCTCCTTCCGTTCAAATATGATGTAAGTATAGTGGAGATACTGCATATGCAAATAAGGTTTTCCTCATAGGTCATTAGTTGTGCATAGTTCTACATACATATTGAATATAAAGTTATATAATTAAATATATAACACAATAGCAATATTATATGTACACGTTAACGTTACATAGCATGTTTATGTTTTTTCGCTGTTTAACTTGTTTGAAAGAAGTATTTTCGTACACTTGTCGTAAACTTTTTTTTAATAATTTCGGATTAACTGTAGGCACTTAAAGTATGTGTGGTTTAATGTAATGCCTCGCGCTTGTATCAAAATCATCCTTATATTATAAACTTTTTGATGACATTTTGAAGTCGTATTACGCCAGTTCGTTTCGGCCAGAGCGAATAGTTTGGGTATAATTTTCTGAATTACAAACATATTTTTGTGTACATCACACACATCAATCCGATACTGTTGACTTATGTAATAGAATAGCAGTAAAAAAACCGACAACTAGTAAGTAAATAGCTTCCAAGGTCGACGACTATTTAGGAATTCACGAAACAAAAATACTGTACGAATTTGAAAGTGATTTTCATTAGCTTGTACAATATTTGCGTAATAGAATAAATATTTTTGTACAGTTGTACATATTTTGTTATCTTGTTTAATAATAGTGCTGTTATTATTCAAACATAATTTTCGACAAAAATAAACATAAATAAATTTCATTTAATTGTTTTCCTCTATACCTTTAAAATATATAAGTAAGAGGTAGTGCCACACTGCATGCTTGCCTGCAGCCGAATTGGGCCGGCACGACCGGGGAGGTACCTCTCGCTTACACGAGACCGGCGTAAAGTGACAGCTGTGTTGTCGCGTTTCGTGCGGTGTGTAAGTAGCCGGTAGCCTATAGAAGTGGAAGGAGAAAGGAGGGCAGCGCATATGTGTAGTT
>LUGF01031288.1:257190-272321 GCA_001625245.1 Calycopis cecrops
CGACCGTAATTTATTTTTCCTTTCATTTTTGTAATATTCTCAACATTTTCTAATAGGTTTCATTCTACTACGATTTTTTTTGGTTTCAAAAATTATCGACACTGGTCTAGTCTGGTAATTTTTCATTTTAAAAATACTTAAGGGATTTGGATGGGCATAAATATGATTTTAAGTTTTAAAAATACCTTTTATTGCAAAAACAATAAGGGGAACCATTACTTGGGGTAGATTTTAACAGGGTCAAACCGCGGCGCACAGCTTATATGTGTCACACACATACAAGCTGTTACAAAGTACTTTCGTCCTGATCATTATAAAGCATAACCTTGTTAACATAATGCTATCGTCATATCACATTATATCAATAGTTGAAATATAAAATGCTAAATGACAAAATGAGTTCAAAGAAATTAGACCAGTTGCCTATTGAGATAACAAGCGTTGAAGGAAGCTTGGCAGCTGCATTTTAATCATGATTCATAATGTTACCGACTATTGTTAATGTATTTGTCATACATAATAGCATTACCATTTAGTTATGTAAATTTAAAAATGAATATAATACTGAGTTGAACCAGATCTGAGTCTACAAAACACATTAGAGAAAGTACTTTTAAATCTTAAAACATTGCTGGATACTACATATTATTATTTTTCCATACATTTATGTCTAATAGTTATAGCCATTGTGTCACAGTAAGCACGCTGTAGTGTCAGTATAGCTCTAGCCAGTATTACAGTCATGGTTGATGTGTCATATATTATATGTTACATACTTTATACTATGTTGCTTTTTAAACATGTCAGGGCCATAAAGATGAAAATGTTACATTGAACATGATATGTTCAACACTATTTCACTCCTCATATTTTTTTCATACTATGAACTTAAGACGTAAATCCATAACTCACAGACCAGATCTAAAACCACTACTTTTTTTATAGTATATGCAAACAAGCAATCGGAGCCATTTTCATGACTGCAAACGCCGATAGGTATCCACATAGAGATTATACAGATTTGTTGCCCTCCTTCCTTTTCCTCGCTCCTTGGGCCACCAGTTACTTCCACACCGCACGAATCATGATAGTACAGCTGTCACTTTACATTTTTTTTAACTAATAACTACTACTTTCTGATAACTAAAATAAAAAAAAGAACCTACAGAAGTGTCATAATAAGTTCCTATATTTTGAGATGAACAATATACCATGGCATTCCTAAAGAATGTTAATCAGGAACAATGCCAATTATTTATTGAGGTCCCAAGCCAATTGGACCACTAGGTATGCCGTATGACCCTGTTATTTTAGTGAGATGCATCAATTTAATGATAGACTATTTATTACATTTAATATAAAGATGTAACATGTAAAGAATAAGAATAAAAATATGAATTAAGTAATTAAATTATTTATAACATTCGCTAAACTACATCTTACAGAAATGTTTCTGTAAGATATAGTGCTGTTGTCGCATTGCAGAAGAACTAGGCTGGGGTGAATGGATCACCATTAAAATATGATTAATAGTTAAGTAGACGTTAGTTACTAGTTTCATTGGAGTTGTTTACCAAATGGCTCTGAAGGCTTGTTTGTCCTCCTATGCCATATGACAAAACAGCTGCTGATGTTGCTGTATGGAATGTGCTATGTAAAACTAAATATTTATTTTTCATTCCATTAATATAAAATAGACAATATATTACACATTTTAATTATTAGATATATGGCAGTGAAATAGTTTTAAAGTACTTATAGATTATTACTTAACAGTACTACACAAATTATTAATAAACAGTAAAATATGAAATTGTGATCTCCAATTCGTTAAGCACATAAAATAGCAAAATCATAAATATTATATATTTTACTTACTATCGTTAGTAACATACTATATATAGCTAAATAGTGGCCGTAAATTGAGTGAAAACCCGTTTTCATAGAAATTCTGCGGCCGAGACGTATATGGACACAAGTGCTAAAGTAAATAATTTGTATAAATATTGTTCAATTTACAGTCACTGCTTAATATCCTATTTAAGTCATTTATCGACTTACGAATGTCTACATTGAAATATCGTAGCATGAAACACAATGTTGGATATTATTGGTCAAATATAGGAATTATAGTAGCAGTAGTATAGATAGGAAATGCATGATTCTCCGACCAACTTTAGATAATTGACTTGTTTACTCCTAAGATGAAGAGACTAGAAAACTTTACAACACTGCCATTTTAATTTATTGTATACGTACTTACCTTCGTCACAAAGCCCCATATTCAGATTTAAATTTACTTGTAAATATCACTTTTTAACAACTAAAATATTAATAAAAACAAAATTGGCACGATTAAATAGGGACCAAAACTGACAGGTCCATTTCCTAGTACAGAAATCTACACTGTCAACATGACAACTTTCAATTGATACGGAGTAACGCCATCTATGATAATAACAAACTTTATTTTCAAGTGGGCACTATAGATGGCAGTGGTATACGCATAAAATCGTTCAAAATATATTTTGCTAACATTATTGTGTTATCCTCAATTTTTCTTATGCGTGATTCTGCGAAAACTCTGAAACAAATAGTTCTTTGTAAATTGTGAGTTGTCTAAATGTTTTGATATTATTTTAAGCTAAGTAATTGCTTAATTTAAGTGTCTTCAGTACCTAACGCTTTTCTAAGGCCACCCTTCGCCTCTCATAGCGATGAAGCTGCCCTAGGCATTTTGCCTGCTTTAGCGTATTGTCTATCTAAAAAAAAAAAAAAAAAAAAAAAAAAAGCCACCCTAAGACCCCGTTCAGATTGAGCGAATCGCGCGCCTGACTACCTGATTACAAACAATTTAACGAGGTGGTCGGGGTTCAAGTCCCTCAAAATTTCACACACGTAGTTAGTAAATAGTAATAAATATAGTTCAGTACTTTTTTATTATATTTAATGTGCAACATAATAATGTGAAAAAAGGAAGACATAAAAAAAAGAAACACGACTCGTGAGGGACTTGAACCCCGACCACCTCGTTAAATTGTTTGTAATCAGGCCTAATACGCGCGGGATTCGCTCAATCTGGACGGGGTCGAAGGGCACCCTTAGACCCCGTCCAAGGGTCCACGTCGGTTACCGGTACCGACCCGTACAGGTTTTGTCGGTACCGGTAGTACCTATTTCTCTATGTAAGCACCCTTACGACTTACTCCATGTATCTTATTGTACTTTTCTACGCATTATGCGTAATAACTACATATGTGTTATCCCCGCAAAATCTCCTCCGCATAAAAAAGAACAATTTTTTAAAGTTCATTTCGTAATCGAACATAGCATGCCTACTTAGGTACCAACTGCAACGTTAAAAACATTAGTTTTTTTGTCTAACTATTCTATGAACTGGTTAGTTACAATTCATTTGGCTAGTTACCTAATGAGTATTTCAATAAACGTCAGTTGGAAGGTCAGGTTGTCGGGCTTTTAGAGTTACATAATTTAATATCATTAAAATTTATAAGTAATGCTTAAACCTTAGTGATTAGTCGCACGCACGTACCTCAAGTCATTGCTATTAATTATATCCTATTAACATTATAAATGGGAAAGTTTATATGTTTGTTTGTTACTGCTTCACGCAAAAACTACGGAACCGATTTTCACGAAATTTGGTACACACGTAGAAAGTAACTTGTATTAACACATAGGCTAGTTTTTATCCCAACAAAATGTTCCTCTGGGATGCCGTGGGATGATTTTCTATTTTCCACGGGATCGAAATTTACGCGCGCAGCTAGTATGCTATAAACGTAGAAATTAAAAATTTATTAGACACCACATACGCAATAAGAAAAGAGCTGATTCTATTGAAACTGCTGAGTGCTGGACCTATATTTACCAAAGCTAGGGAGTAGGGGCCATCCCAAGGTAACTTATTTAGTATGAAAAAATAGCCTAATCAATCCGTTTGAGAGCTACGATGCCATAGGCATACACACAGTACACACACACACAGAGACATATCGACTTCAACTTATAAACCTCTCTTTGCCCTTGGCTTGACACCGGTTAAAAATGTTCAGCAGTAGACGAAAGACTCGTGATGACTTCTGTTTTGTTTACAAACCTACTGTGTGCGAAAAACGTAGTGACAATAGTAAGCAATACGTCTTCATTAACTCTATTTTTTTTTTCTTTTTTTTTTGTATAAATACTCTATGGCCAATGGTTCCCAACCAGTGGTCCGCAAAATCCAAAATATGGTCCGCGAATAATTTTAAATTTATCGGGCGTTAAGCCGTTGGCTGCCATGCAATGAGTGTGAAGAGACATATTTTTATTATACCTAAGCTATGTTCCCTGCTATCGAGAAATATATAAAAATGATCACAGGCCAAGAAAAGGTTGTGAACCCCTGCTCTATACAAATGACTAAAGGCGAATTTAGGTATGGAGGTGGGAGAAGGAAGGCCAAATGACATTTTATATTATCAAAAGGAACCATAGAAAATGTATTTTAATTGGGTAACGCATACAAATATCGAGGCCAGTGGCGTGCTATGGGAGAGGCCTATGTCCAACAGTGGACTGCCATAGGCTGATGATGACGATGATGATGATGATGATGATACAAATATCCTCTAATACCTAATGATGATGACTAATTCGAGGTCGTCTTGTGATCAGCTGACCCGGTAGCTATTTTTCCTCCAATGTTTTTAAATATTTTTAAAGTAAAAACTAAAAACATATTTAGCGGCCGTAGACTAGTAAGATACTACGAGGTCACGTCGGCTAACAGTATATAATTAGGTAGGTATACATAATATACGTAGCACAGGAAAGTTTATCTCAGCTGATTCTGCCACTTCTGCAGATATAGCGTGGCTACACATTCCACTTTTACGTATAGCATTTTAAGATAGTTTTCACTTTTATCGGCAGTTCCTAATTCCTATGACTGCCTGTTTTTATCTGATTACACATTGTAAACTAGGTATAGATATTTTTAAGGTAATACTAACTTATAATAATAAACATATGCACTATATATGCATGTATTTACTAATTTGCATATTAATGATATACAGTTGGCGTTGCCGCATCTAAATCATATGTTTTCGTTTAAATATAGTTTGGTGCCCTTGGTATCTTCTCTATTTTCGACATCGATCTCGCGCTACAATGTTTCAACGTAAATATATATTGACGTTTATCATCAATAACAGCAGCCCTTATGGCTCAACTCACACCGAAAGAGCGGCGAAGGGCAGCGAAGAGGAGCGCACTTTCAGTGTCACATGAATTTTAACTTTTTTTCATTATTATAGTACTTATTATCGAATTGTCGCGACTTCTGGAGCATTCCAGCGACTTCTCGAGCAGTCGCGGGAATCCGCGCGCCTTCTTTACCGGGCGGGTCGCTTCGCTTCGCTGCTTTTCGCCGCTCTTTCGGTGTGAGTTGACCCTATCATAATATCGCAGCGCATATGACGCTTTTTTAGTAACGGTACTAGGTACTAAGGTAGTAACGGTACTAAGGTAAACGGTACCTACCCGGCACGACCGGGTAGGTACTTCTCTTTCACATTATACAGCCGCAGTGACAGTTATGCTGTCACTAGCTGCGCCCCGTGGTTTCACCTGCGTAAGTTTCGATCTCGTGCAAAATAGAAAATCATTCCATGGCATCGCATAGGAACATTTTTTCGGGATAAAAACTATCCTATGAGTTAATCCAAGTTACTCTCTATGTGTGTGCTAAATTTCATGAAAATCGGTCCAGCAGTTTTTGCGTGAAGGAGTAACAAACAAACCAACTTTCGCATTTATAATAGGTACTAGCTGCGCCCCGCGGCTTCGCCCGCGTAAATTTCGATATCGTGGAAAATCATTCCATGGCATCCCTCAGGAACATTTTTTCGGGATAAAAAGTATCCTATGTTATTTCTAATACCTCCAGGAATATGTGTACAAAGTTTCATAATGATCGGTCTAGTAGTTTTGGCGTGAAAGCGTAACAAACAAACTTACATTCACATTTATAATATTAGTAGGGATATAAGTAGGAGTAGTAGGATTTGTGGTTTGTAAGTTTTGGGTGCCCGATTGGGGCAGGAAGGACTGCATAACAACTATGTGGATATAAAAATAACTATGCGGATTTACAAAGAGCTAACCTCTGCTTTTCCGTCCGGCCTTACGGTCTCCTGGAAATGCTGGAGACGTGAGACTTCGGCAATTCGTGAATCTGTGACTGCTTTTTCACCCACGAATACAAAATGTGTTGGTAAGCTCGTCGGTTTGGCACCTGGCCATATGGTATGGTATTCCTACCGCCCGCTCGTTAAGGAATTACGTATAGGTCAGTACTCAGTACTTCTCGCGTGCTCCGCGCGTGGCTTTAGATGTCTTGGCAGCGGTGCGGATGCATCGTTGAACGCCTGTATGTTTTTTTTTTTTGGTATAGCAACGAGCAGTCGGAGCCATTTTCGTGACTACCGACGCCTATAGAAATCCGCATAGAGGCTATACAGATGCGCTGCCCTTCTTTCTCCTCCCCCCTTCATGGGCCACCGGCTACAAATACGTATAAATAAGTTGTCACACGCGGGACCACCGAGGTATGTCTTTTAACTAGCCGTACATGGTTAGTTTAAACCATAATATATGGTATGAGATTCTAGCAAACGCATGGAAAACATGGGTTTTCTAGTTTGAAACAAAAAGAATCTGACCAAGATCTTTTACTGTCGAGAAAAATTAAATTACTACACAATTATTAAAAATAAGGGAGAGTCTTGTCGCACACCAAGGGTTTCGTTCTAACCAGGAGTACTAGCATGAAAACTTATAAAAGTTGACAAAGTAATATTTGGAGACACCTGCGTCATTGTGTATGAAATAAACTACGAATATATGTTCGTAATGGCTTTGTTTTTCTTAGTAATTTACAGTTTTTCGTATGTGTAAGAGCGGCAACAGAAATATGTCCCTACGTTATATATATATAATAAAAATTTTAACCGTGTAGCTATCATGGTTCACATGATACAGCCTGGTGAGAGACAGACTAGACCACAGGTTCTTAAAGTTTTTCGTCTAAAGCCAACTTTGAAAATCAGTTATTTCGTATCGCCCCGTCATTAGTTATTACACCTTAAAGACCTTTATATTCAAAGGCCATTAAGTCGTTTTCTAGACCGCTTACCGCCCCTCTCTAGGCCTCCAGCGCACGCAAGAGGCGGTACCACCCACTTTGGGAACCTGTGGACTGGACGGACGGACAGCGGAGTCTTAATAGTCTTGTTTTTACTCCTTGGACACGGAATCCTAAAAACATGCATATATAAAAACAATAATACCACACCTTGGGAATAGTACCCTCCTCCCAGGCTACTTCTATACAAAAATAAATGTAAATTATATTTTTTTTGTATATAATTAAGAATGTATAATGAAGAAATTAATGCGGCCCGCTGAGTTTGTTTCGCCGGATCTTCACAGGAGACTGGTTCAAAAAGCAATTTTTTAAATTCTATTTTGAATAAAAATATTTTGATTTTGAATAATTTATTCATAAGATTAAAAAAAACATCATATTTAAAAGAAAAAGTCATAGAAAATCTCTCTCTATCTATTTTGAAGATAGCAACCCTAAAAGCATCCAATGCTTTGTATGGCTCTAGATTGTTGTGATGTTTGATGCTTGGACGAGCCCCAACTGGCAGATCGGCGGGGCAGGCCGAGCAATGACACGGCATCATTTAGGGCAGGGCTGCCAAGCAACGGCTCTTGAAGTGTTAGAAGATTTTTATAATCCATATATTTTCTAGTTCGACTCTGAGAGCACTGAATTACCTGAGTAGCGCCAATGCAGTTATTAGGCTAGTGATGAGAATAGTAGCTTTGCCTTCTGCACCATGTTCTCAACCAAGTGAGGACCTTTCTTATAACCCTCCCCACATTCAATGGAATTGTTCCGACATTTAGCGATGGCAATGAGCCTGAGAGCCCTCAAACACACACACATATTTTAGCATATAGATAGGATAGCACACATGTCTGTGGCATTCAAGTTTAAACAAAGTCACTCGTTTCGATGAAAAACCAACTCCCTTGGTATGTATGCTCCATTTTGATAAAATAAGAGAGAACACTCGAATAAGGGGACGAAAGAAAAGTTTCATCCTGGCCATAGGCCGCCAGAAACCAGATAAACGCTCAAAACACGATAGTATAGACGGTACAGAGCGAGAGGTGTCGTCGAGTCGTACCGACCCAATTAAGATATTTTGATAGAGCTACCTCTTACTAAACATTCACCCCCTTATTAATAAACATAGAATAACTTTATTCAAGCATTAACCTAGTAATAAACTGACATCTGTCAAATTCCATATTAAAAACACAAAAAAGTATGGAATGGGCTATTTTCCAAGTTTTCAAAAACCACTCCAGAATGTTTATCATTGATCAATGAACTTATACATTTTTTTATTTTTTATTCTGATAAGTATTTACTTTCAAATTTTAAATTCAGAATTCAAAATTTTAAAGACCCGCGAAAACGCTTCTTTAAGCAAAATGGCGTCCTGTGACGTAGATATTCTGTATCCTAAATGTCAAGTAGTGAATGACTTATGTATGTGACTTATTTCATATGTAGCATTTGTTTATTTTGTATGCTCTTTGTAATAACAAACATTTGTACCAAGTATCAACATTTAACAGTGACCATAATATTAAAATTATGACCTACAACTCTTTGACAAATGACAATTGACAACTTAGTTTCTACGCATATTACGGTACCCGGGGCTACCATAGTGCTCACGCAATACTGACGTCATAATCAATTTCAAGTCGTTTCGTATCACGTGACTCATGAATAAAAATACGTATTTTTTAAAATAGATTTTAAAATAAAATATTGATTATTTACTAATTATTTCACTACATAATGACTTCATAAATCATATTAATTAAAGATTACATTCAATAAGCTTAAATTTTTAATACTGGAAAATAACCCATTTGACAGAAGTCAGTTTATTACTAAGTTAATGCTTGAATAAAGTTATTCTATGTTTATTAGAGTAAAAAGTTTAGAGTAAAAATTTCGTGTAGCCCTGAACACAGAACACAAATATAGGCGCGTCATTCATACATGCAACCAACCAACTTCCGAGTGCCACCGCTGCGGGAGCTGTCCCGGGGACACGCTCTTTGCACGCTAGCGGAGTGTCCAGCGTGGATGCAGCGACCTCGCGGCAGTCATTAGAGTGGGAAGCATATCGCTCCAAACTGGTTTCAGCCATGGTCCAGAGGCCAGAGCGCGACCGCATGGAACGCTACCGTTTCCTTCTGCTGTTGTCTGCGAAAGAGGCAGTAGTTAGGTTGTAACTCTGCTGAGACGGTGCCCAAGGGGGTTTCGACAAGAAAAAGAAAAGGCCTAACGGCCTGGCCACGGACACAGCGGTGCGACTTGCGGTGCGGTGAGCGGATCGTCTGTCTCTCTCTCACTCGCGCGTCGAGTATTGCCTCGCCGCTCGCCGCGCCGCAAATCGCACCGCTGTGGCTGTGGCACGGCGCATACATTTTGTATGTCACGTCTTGCCGCTCACCTCGCCGCTCGCCGCGCCGCAAGTCGCAACGCTGTGTCCGTGGCAGAGCGGTAATACTTCTATACGTTAAAATTTATCATGATATCGCACAAAAAGTTGTAATCTTTGACAAATGCTTTTAGCAGTTTGCATCAAACATTGGTATCTCGCACGCATAACAAGCATGGCGTCGTTTATTTTTTGACGTCAACTGTCTAAAAATACTTGGGCTATCAAGTCTTGTATCTGACAATATCTTAATCATATAAATCCACCAGGGGTTTGGAAGATATGAGGTAATAATAAAAGTAATGTTACATAATTTTAAAAACGTATACTTTCCTTGGCAACAACTACGACAACACATACGCAACTCCCTAGTTTTCCTGCACCCCAGTCAAGATGTTGAACATGTTTTGAGTAGGTAATTGGCTCTGTACGAAAATCTATTCGGCTCTTCTTAAAAAGGAAAATAGATCAACTAATGTATATTTTATAGAGGACGCCCGTAACTTCGTTTACGTGATTTCGTATTTTTACCGCAGTCGGTTAAAAAGTAGTCTATAGCGTTCCTTCGTAAATGGACAAACTAATACTGAAAGAATTTTTCAAATCGGACCAGCAGTTCCAGGGATTATCGCGGTAAACAAACAGAAAAACAAACTCTTCAGTTTTATATTATTAGTATGGATGTAAGAATAGAAACTAACATTACATTCTCTTAGTCCCATTCTTCTCCTATCTCTAAATAAGAAACGGCCTCAGCCCCTTTAACACACCTCGAGACATTCAAGAGTTCTCCGAAGTATTAAAGATGTGCTATGCTGCATTGCCACTGAATTAGACCGTCACGAAAGAGAAACTGTCTCAGCACACACCATACCTCCGCAAAGCGACAGCTATGCTGAAGGCATTTGTGGGTTTCTGATGGTCCTTTGGAGGAGAGGAAGAATGAGCAAAACGTCTGCATAATTTATGCTATTGTCATCTGTCCAACTGCACGTTTTTAGGGTTCCGTATCTCAAAGAGAAAAAACGGAACCCTTATAGGATCGCTTTGTTGTCCGTCTGTACGTCTGTCAAGACCTTTTTCTCTAAAACGCTTGAAGGGATTAAGCTGAAATCTTTGCCAAATACGGAGGTCAGTTACGTCTTGATGCCTTGAAAAAATCACACTTCTAAGTTAACACAATAAAAAGTTATAGCCATTTATGCACAAATTTTGTATGAAAACGCACTTTTTCGAAAACCTATAGGGTACTTCCCGTTGAGCTAGAATTCTGAAATTTGGCAAGAAGTAAGACCTTACAGTATACATATAGGAATAAATCTAAAAATTGGTAAATAAAATTTATATCACTGGAAAAATCAATACCAACTTATGCATGTAGTTCGTTTCATACTAAATGTATGCAAGCACCCGCATATATAAGTTTGTGGGGAGTGGAAGTGTAATTTTCTCAACGTCTATTACTTTTGCTCATACCTCCGTACCTACGGAACCCTCGGTGTGCGAGTCTGACTCGCACTTGGCCGGTTTTTTATAGTAAGAGAGACAAACGAGAAACTGGAGCCTTTGTATGACTACCCTGGCCTATCTGTCTACTAACATGGGCCTCCTTTCTTCTTCCCCCTCAATGGAAACTCACTGCACGAAACGCCACATCACAACTAATACTTTACGCCGGTATAGAACTAGTTTCTTTTTTTTTTATGATACAGGAGGGCAAACGAGCAGCCGGAGCCATTTTCATGACTACCGACGCCCACAAACATCCGCATAGAGGCTATACAGATGCGCTGCCTTCCTTTCTCCTCCCACCTCCATGGGCCACCGGCTACTTACACACCGCACGAAACGCGACAGCACAGCTGTCACTTTACGCCAGTCTCGTGTAAGCGAGAGGTACCTCCCCGGTCGTGCCGGCCCAATTCGACTGCATGTAAGCATGCAGTGTGGCACTACCTCTTACCAGAATAGTATAGAGCTACCTCCACCACTCTCCTCCTCCTCTAGAGGTACTCTCCATACAAATAATCTGTAACAATAATTTGAGACAGCTTGTACCTCACTTGGCCCGCATGTACCGTGTGGGTGCTGGTATCCCCCTAAATATCAGTGACATCCGACCCGTAATGCGGTCATTTTGTCATTACCCGCGAACTTCCTGTCGAGACGCTGCCACGTACTCCTTGTCGCTGTTTGTATCGTTATTGAGTTTACTCCTTAGAAACGATAGAAGGTATGAAAAAATATGGGTAAAGTGATGCGAAATTGTAACGATGTAACACTGTCTTTAGAGCTAAAAAAGTAAGGAGGAGGACTCTCCCAAGAATCAAAAAAATATTTATTCCTAACCTGTATGGGCGTCAATAGTCAAGAAAATCATTTCGTCTGCTCTCGAATATAAAAAATACCCACATCCGTTTTCTTTTTGTGTAGAACAAAATGTGCCCGATAATTTCGGTAATAAGCTAATTAACTTAATTGCAACAGTACTACGGAACCAGCTGCCTCCCTCGGTATTTCCGATCCGATACGACATACGGATCTTCAAGAAAAGAGCATTCCTCTTTCTTAAAGGCCGGCAACGCGTCTGCAAGACACCTAGTTTTGCGGATGTCTATGGGCGGCGGTAGTCACTAACTACCTGCTCGTTTGCCCCCTATATCATAAAAAAAAGTTTTTTTGGTAACCTTTTGGTAACCCATTACCCAATTCACTATTGGGGTAGCCAGAAAACAGAGTACATATTTTTACTGATTAATTATTCTAGCTGTTAATCAAAACCACATGAACCTCACATGAATAATCACAAAAAGAGCATTATTAAATACACTCGTTTAGTTAATATATGCACGCCAGCCCGGTTACAATAGGGGTTACAGGTTAACATGTAATACCGTATTCAGTGCCGTCGGTGAATACGAATCACGAATTATATTATCGATTACTATTCGATTTGACTTGTCTTTAGTTTATCGCTTTCCTTTTAATCCAACAAATCATCAGGCAGATCCCTCACGACGGCAGCGGGCAGAGACAAAGAGAAGCTATATAGAAAGCTATATGTTACGATCCTTACAGATTTGTATCGCTTCCACATTCTAATATTCTCTTCATCCTACTAATATTATAAGTGCGAAAGTTTGTATGTATGTTTGTTTGTTTGTTTGTTTGTTACTCCTTCACGCCAAAACTGCTGAACCGATTTTCATGAAATTCGGCACACATACAGAGAGTAACATGGATTAACACATACGACAGTTTTTATTCCGAAAAATGTTCCTATTGGATGCCATGGGATGGTTTTTATTATCTCTATCGATCTATTTTCCACGGAATCGAAATTTACGCGGGTGAAACCGCGGAGCGCAGCTAGTATAATTATAAAATACTAGTTGAGAGACACTTGACCATTATCTATAAAAATAACTTGGTTTTTCACAGCGTTTGTAATAACGACAAAGTCGTATTTGTTTTTTTATAAAATGTATTATTTCTTAAAAAATAGTAAAAAATTGTCAAATACCCCATTGTAATAGGACATTTTAAATTATGACGGTACATATAAAACAAATCTAAACACTTCTTACACAAACTAAGTAGTCTAATATTACTCTCGATTTTTGTACGCTGGATGGATAAATAATAATAATATAATGGATGTATAAAATTATTTCATTTTTATTAACCAAAAATAATAAAATAATTCATAATATAATGTTTGTTAGTCTCAAATTACTGGGTGAGGTTAATGATCCTTTGATGCTTCGTTTCCTTGATGTTGGTGGAATTTTGAATTCTATAAATTAAGGTTAAATGTTAATGCATATTTTTAAATCGCATCATGACAATGTATTTATTGCATCCAATGATTATTTATTTTATTCTTGATATATAATTAAACTATACAGCATACATTAATATAACTATACTAGCTGCGCCCCGCGGTTTCACCCGCGTAACATTCGATCCCGTGGGAATATCGGGATGAAAAATAGATGTTGGCCGATTCTCAGACCTACTCAATATGCTCACAAAATTTCATGAGAATCGGTCAAGCTGTTTCGGAGGAGTATGGCAACGAAAACTGTGACACGAGAATTTTATATATTAGATATATAAGGGCCAACGCCCTTGATGATCAGCTGTGAAATCAAGTTACAGTCAAATTTTTTCAGCCTTTGGCGCAGCGGTTGGTAACCTGCGCGCGCGGCGGCCCGCCGCGGCCGACGCGACGTGCTACTTGCGGCCCGCGATGTCTTTTAAATAAGTTTTTCAACAAGTCTTTCTTTTTTTTCTCCTCCTAATTTTCTTGCATGTCCACATATTGATCTCTTCGAAATGACCAAAACCGACTTTATGTGGTGCTACGTGCTAACGTCACGTTGTTACTGGGACAAAAATCGGCTTATATTATTATTCATCACAAATAATGCGAAAGTTTGTATGTTTGTTTTTTTTTTGTTTCTTTGTTACTCCTTCACGCAAAAACTGCTTCAGAACAGATTTTCATGAAATTTGGCACACACATACCCCCTTATTAATAAACATGGAATAACTATATCCAAGTAATAACCTGGTAATAAACTGACATCTGTCAAATTCCATACTTTTTTTGTGTTTTTTATTATGGAATTTGACAGATGTCAGTTTATTACAAGGTTATTCCTTGGATAGAGTTATTCTATGTTTATTAATAAGGGGGTTAGAGGGTAACTTGAATTAACACAGGATAGTTTTTATCCCGAAAAAAATTTCCTATGGAATGCTATGGGATGATTTTCTATTTTCCATGAGATTGAAATTTACGCGGATGCAACCGCGGTGCGCAGCTTGTATACTATAAATTATAATTAATATTAGATTGGATGCAAACAGCTTGTGACTGTGACTTATGGCGCTCAATGGGGGAGGCCTTTCTTTTTAAAGACTTTGGATAATGGCCTATGTCTAGCAGTGGACGTCTTCTGGCATTGATGATGATGATGATTAGATTAAAAAGAGGATTGAGTTTAAAGAAAATATATGTTGTAGTCTTCATCTAGTTTTAAAAACACTATATTTATATTTGAGCTATTAAATTTTTTGTATCTCCTTTGTTATAAGATCCCGTCATTAGATTGTATATTACTATATTATATTTGTGCTAATTATTAGATAATCACACAGCACGATGGCCTTGCCTGCTTAGGTACATTTTTCTTATCTTAAATTATAATTAGGTTTGGCCCACTACGTGATAAGATTCACATTTGTGTCTCGTGTAATTGTATTGTATATTTTTATGATAATGTTGGAATGCCACGAGTTGATACTAGCAGCGCCGCTCGGATCTTTTTGTGGCCTGATATTATAATACTTACTACGTAAATAGGCTATCCAAAACTGAAAGAATTATTCAAATCGGACCAGTAGTTCCTAAGATAAGCGCTGCAAAATAAACTCTTCAGCTTTTTATTATTAGGGGCCATTCATAAAGTACGTCACACTAATTTCTTGATTTTTTGACCCCCCTCCCCCCTTGTC
>LUGF01031301.1:28607-48699 GCA_001625245.1 Calycopis cecrops
ACAAGAGAACAAACACGTACTCCCCCGAAGGTTAATTAAATAAGTTGGAAATTTGTTCTTATGTAGGACTTTGCAAATAGAGACCCAAAACAAATAGAAACTATACGAAATGTGCTGTGTAATGATACGTATGAGTTGGATCGTACACTCTTATTTATAAATCTCATGTAATTTAGTTTGTTTAGGATCTTACATAGATCTCATGATACCTACCTTAATATATCTAACATATAAGAATCTTTTTATATTTATTTATTTCTAAAGTTTTTTGTTTATTTGTTTGTTTGAACGCGCTAATTTCTCGAAAAATGAGTAGAATTTAAATGCTATTTTGTAATAATAATTCAGTTAAATATGAATACTTAGTACATCTTACACATTGCAATAAAAATTACATGCATACAATTTACTTACTTATTTTCCATTCGAAGTAGTTGAAAAAATATCAATATTTTAGCTTAAATAAAAATTTGTTACGTAATTTTGGATAGCCTTTCTCAAAATTGTGATACATAAATGAGAATGTGAAATATTGACAATACTGATTTTGTTACACACAAGGCTTTTATATAATAAGCTCTTCAAGGGAGAGTTATTGTTAAAGATTACACGAGAATACGCTACCGCTGTTAAAATGACCCAAGCCTAATCCACAAAGAATTTCAACTCTTTCGTTTTTATTCCATAAATAATTACGCTACTTTACACTATAAATGTTCACGGTGATGAATTTATCTGTCTATTCGTGTTCATATAAGAAGAATGATTTACAAATTATTAAGGAATTATTTTCAAGCAACTTTTCAAAATTTAAGTAATCATTCTCCTTCATTAAACATCCGTCTGCTCATAGTCAGTGTTTGACTGTTTGAGTGCATGGAAAATGTATAACAATTGTTGCCAGATTGACAAAGTATCCTTAAATTCATTCTTACTATTTAAGAGAAGACAAATTATAAATTAATGGCCATACTACCTTCTGGATTCTTAGGCTGGAAAAGTGTAAATCCCCGGCGAGGTTGTAGGCTATAAAATTGTTCCCTTGCGTTAGATTTTATGAGTGTGAAACTATGGGTAATGCAATAATAAATAAGCATCTTTTTTAAGTTTTATTGTTATTACTATACGTAGATTATAATATATTTATTATCTATGTCCTTTTTTTATGGTATTGGAGGGCAACGAGCAGTCGGAGCCATTTTCATGACTACTGACGCCAACAAACATCCGCATAGAGGCTATACAGATGCGCTGCCCTCCGTTCTCCTCCCACCTCCTTGGGCCACCGGTTACTTACACACGGCACGAAACGCGACAGCACATCTGTCACTTTGCGCAGGTCTCGTGTAAGCGAGAGGTACCTCCCCGGTCGTGGCGGCCCAATTCGACTGCATGCAAGCATGCAGTGTGACACTACCTTTTACATGTCTCAAACAATACTTCATACCTTTTCATATATACTTTGTCAATTTGACTGATATTATGTTAAATTAAAACTAAATGGTTTTATAAATCTATGTATCAATGAATTAAAGAATCCTATTCAAATCTGTACTATGCTGAATAAATTTGTTTGCCAAGGAGGCTCTTCTAATTGAACCGATATGTTTGAGAGAATAACTTGTTTTATTTATTTAATGCGGATATACCCTCTGTTTACTAAAAGTATTCTAACGGTATCTATATACATTTATTGGACGTTACTAAAACATAATGTCATAATATTATATTTTTTAGGATATTTCCTTAAGCTATTTGTGTATTATTATGTATACTTTTTGTATACAGCCATTAAGGCTATATTTTATATAAAACCTTAATCTCTTATCTCATTCTTAAGAATAGTTACACGATGCTTTACTGGGTTTGAGATTCGTGCAACAATAATTGTATTTTATCATGGTCACGCGAGAAAAGTAACGAAGTTACATATCTGATAAAGTAACCACGACCCAAACTCCATATTCGCCTTACCCGTATTGGGGACAAGCGCAGAGAAAGTTTCAGTTTTTAGAAAATGATGACAGTCTGGCGATCGTTTACTTTTTCTATATCTTATTCTGTAACCATAATAATATTTACGTTAACTACTTTTTATCTCTATAGTTTTATAATTTAACTTTTTTACAGAAAACACATGCGATGTGTTACTTCCTTTTTAAGTTATTTATCATCGTCCACTTTGGAGACATTTTGTGATTATCGACTTCTATTAAGATACATACAGCTAACGATTTTGCAGATATGCTTCTACCTCCTCTCCCCTTCCCGTTAAACATGATATTCACAAAACCACACGAAGTAAAAACAGCGCTAGTTAAACGATAACTTTTATGGCGTTGATGAGAGTTACCAACCCAACCGTGCCTGCCTGATTATTCTGGAACAACAGCTTGGACCATTGTTGTATTGCAGCTGAATCGGGCTCGCTTTTTAAAACTAATAGTGGCACTACATGCGAGAAACTAAATCGTCATTGAGACGTAATATGTAGATTTAATAAATATATTACATCTGCGTTTAATTTCCCTATTGTCTTTCAAACGTGGATAAATGTCTGAATCACATTAATTTAATAGCTTTGTTTATCCTGTTCTGTTCACTTAGTAAATTATTTGTCCCAAATTTGAGAGTAAACAAACCTGTCTCTTATCTACGTCCGCTAGCGCTTTGTTAGCCAATTATTGTAGACTTTCAGATTCTTGTTTATTAGCGGAATAAAATCTCTCGTTCTTACGTAATACTCTCAAAATAATTATAATGCTCCATTAGCCTCAAGTATTTGGAAGCCATTAGACTAAATATATTATAGGCTTTCTGTTTTTCTACACGAGATATTTCTTGGATATAAAATGTGTGGAGGAATTAAGGTAGCTTGCCAAATTAAACTTTTATGTGACTTTGTATTTGAATTGTTTTATTTTTTGACAATGATAAAATATTAATACTTTTACAATCACATATATAATAATTATACTTTTCTAGATTTTTAAAGATGAACTCCGTTTAAAATAATTATAAATCATGAAATAAAATTTTGTTAAAAACATGTGACAAAGGAAATTAATGCTACATCGTGTTTTTAGTATTGTTAGGTTCGCGTTTGACCGCTCTCTCACCTGGTGGGAAGTGATGACAAGTTTAGAACAGTCCGATTGGAGTATTGTTGAAAAATACTGGCATATATATTTCTGTCGCAAATTTTCGATCTCTCTCTCTATTTTAGGCTCTATACAATTCTATGACGGATATTTTTTTATACTCTATTGCCTAAAACCATTGGTACTGCACTCTGTATTTTTTTGTATTTTTCACCTTGACTCTATGGCCAAAATTTATTTATTTTCACTATTTTATTACATGCTAATACTTATATTACTTCTAAAGGGTGCGAATAAATTTATATCTTACATTTTTTTACTATGTTGAATATAATATATTATACTGAGTCCAATTAGAAGTTTCTTATTGGCGCATTGCAGCAGCGATAGACCAAGCGTGTTTGTAGCTCGTCGTTAGAAACTCGATCAACAGATAATGAAATAAGCAAACGATCCACTACTGATAGCGCCTTGTACCTCAAGAATAATACCAAACAACGGGGGAACTTAATTAATAGAGGGTGACCCGTACCCACTGTTGCTTCTCCAGTTTTGCTAAAATCGACTGTCGTAACTGTAACACTGTGACCTTTTAATAAAGCAAAGTAGGGAGGTGCAGAGGAAAGCTGTCTTCTCCAGGGATAACGACCAAAGACTCCAAAGGTAGCGATTCTAATTTCCCTTAACAAACAAAGCTTAGCAAAAAAATTTTGTAAAAGTTATACCTCTGTAGTCTTAATAGAGGTATATATCTAGGAGCCTGGGTGCCCTCTAGACCTATGTCGGACTCGACACTGAGTGCAATACCGACTTAACAGTTACGAGTGCCTTCAGCCACCAATTGGAGGGCCCCGTATCTGCAGGCAACAGAATCTAGCAATATCTAGCGACAGGCTGGCCTCGGCGAAAAGGCCTTCTCATCCTTGGACACTATCAGGGGAAGTTAATTCAAAATTGTAGCGAAAGGACAACTTTGAATCTTAACACTTAAATAAGTAAATTTCATGTCTTCAAAAGTAAACCAAACTTGCTTGCGGCTATCTCTCTTACATACGTATTATCTCAATATTCTATATGTATTTGCCACGATCTTATCACAGCCGCCAGAAATTTGCGTAAAGTAATACTTTAAATTAAACATCGTGCGCTCGTCTGTGATTATGTAGAAACTTTCCTAAATGTACCATACATTACACATACGCATAATATGATAATATTATAAAATATGAGAGAGATGGTGTCATTATAATATATTTAGGCGTAAAGTTTGTTATTGATGTAATCATAGTGGAATATGGTAAAAGGAAAGCTTTTCTTAAGTTATTTTTAAAGAAAAAGATTTTAAAGAGAATACTAGGAAGAGGAAATTATAGTAAGCATTTTTTTTAATTTGGCAGAAGAATGAAAAATACTTATAATGCGCTCGTGCTGTTTGACTGTACCTGATGCGTCTCCCTACCGTGGTTCAAAACTATTACATTGGTCAAAAGTTCGTGGAGTTATTCTGTGGTTCGGAGTTATTTGTGTTGTCAAAAGCCACATAATTAGTCTTAGACTATTTATGGGAATTAATAGCTACTTAGGTACCCCGATGATTAACAGTGGTATTTGGTACAACCTTCCTACTGCGATCTCCACATACCACTAAACGCACTGTCTAAAATTTTGTGGGGTTGTTATGTAGTACGGGATAACAATATAACTAGTGTTATCGATATCTTCGGATACTGACTAGCTGCCGACTTTAAGCATCGCCTTTATTAGAACTTCATAATTGCATAAACATCAAAACCTACTCCGGATACTCGGTTTAGATCCTAGAACGAATATGTGTATTCTATTTTCTTTATGTTATATACTATATCTTATGTAGAACGTATAAGTTAAAACTTTATTATTACTTCTTACTATTATAATTATTACTTCACTGCGAAAACTTAACAAGACACCTCTGCCTTATATTTAGTATTTTATTTAAGTATTTCAATTTGTTTTACTCGAGGAAAGTAATATTTTTAGCGACGCATTGTTGCAAAATTGAACACGTAGAAAACTAACTTCTCACTTTATTATAATTTATTCATTGGCTTTACTATAACAGCTGAAATATCTACTCTGAAACAACGTAATTTCAAGTTGCCGTAATTAAAAGTTGTGGCTTCGTTTGTCGCGGTTTCGTGTAACGTTTTCCCATTATAACGCTAAATTCACCTCAGTGTGTTATTAATTATAATGTACATAACTTTTATATTTGGAAGCAACTGATTTTCAGGAAATTTGATCAAATACCAGCTAAAGTAATATAGATTCTAACCCTTCTACATATATCATTTATATTATATAATTTTATACGATAATTTAAAATATCTCATATACCTGCTCTATCTTTTCAAATTATAGAGTATCATTTTGATTATTATAATAATATTAAAATAAAAAGTATATGTAGAAATAATAGTTAAATTCACTTAAAAGTAAAATAAGTACTTTCAAGTGGCTTAAATGATCCACTAGTGAAGCACACATAGACATCCGCATAGACACTATGTCATAGTTGTTGCCGATGTCAACCCCGGCGACACAGAAGTAGCAGAGATAGGAATGAACGGCCTGAAAAAAATAATAAGCGCATTAGCAATATTAAGTAGCAACCTATTTAGGTTAGGATGATAGTGATGATGTCGATTAGGTTATCCATTAGAATAAGGAGATGACAAAATTCACATGTAAAACCCGATGTCCCTAAAAGCTTAGCCAAATTGCTTTAATTCTCAAAGTGCCTCTTCAAAACAACCTTTCAATTCAAATACTCCCGAAATTTATCATACTACCAGACAGACGTCGAGATTCTATAAATAATAAATAAATATTTCGATATGTGGGTACATAAATAAGCTTTTCATATCTCCTTACGAATATAAATAAATACGTTATCTTTTTATTAATTTGTATTATATTGTAGTGTATAGATAAAAACAAAAAAAAAACTTTTATTGATTGGATGTTGTTTAGTTATTTTATGCTATTGCTATATGTGTTATGCTTAATTCCATAGTCGCACCAATTCAATAAGCCTTTGTTGCTATTACTCTACCGCTCATGGTCGGAGACTTCTGGTGACTATCGATGACATTAATATCCGCATATAACTCATGCGGACATGTCGCCCTCCGTTCTCCTTTCACTCTAATGGCTGCAATGCAACAACTTAATATATTCAGCCACAATTTTTGCTGTTAGAGAATAATTTGTTTGATTGCTTGCATTTTCTAACGTTCATTTATAATGCTGTCATCTTTTCGCGCCCACTCGTAATAAAGAAAGCAAAAAAATATGTAAAATATTTCTTTTCAAAGTCTTTTGTTCGAAATAGCCTTTGTCATAGAGCATTTTTTTCATTTCCTTATTTCTTTATCGGTATAATTGAATAGATCTTTGTTTGCAATACTGTAATTAATTTTTGTATAGCATTCAGAGTTTGACTCGCAACTGGCCAATGAAATGATATACTATGTGTAAAAATGTTTTTGTTTTTATTTGAAAAACGAGACTAAAAAGTCAGTAAACTATTACTTGTTTTGTAGATTTCGTACGATTGTTTTTAGTTTTAATGTGATATTTATAAAGGAGACGAAGAACGAGAGAATGTAATGTGTTTATTTTCGTGCTCCTTATAGAATCCTATACTGAGCGTCCTTAAAGATATAAATATTAAACTATAATTGCAATGGCAATTACAATTTTTAAGATTTAGGGGGATCACTTATGTTTCCTACAATAGGTAGTGAGATATCACTACTGCTATGTATTATATGGATATAAAAAAAATATTTCAATAGTCAAATGATGAAGACTTAACATACAGCATTAATTTATTTAAATATTCTCATCAATGATTAAGAGGCTCTACAACAAAAATGGTCCATTTATGCTACCTTTCCAATACTTTTCTGGCTTACTATGAACACTAGTAGCCCAGTAACAAGTATGTAGGTACACGCAATTATCTGTCATTGTATCTCATATCTACCTACTTTTTTTTTCTTTACTGATTCATAAAAATAAATTGCAAATAAAAAAAACACGTTTTAAATCTTCATATCTTTCATCTAATGAAATGCCAATAAATGCAAAGTTTATGATACGAAAGCCTAAAAGTGATAAGTTTTATAAACCATAGGGTTTATACAGTAAAGGACAATAGGATAATAGAAAACCATCAAGGAAACTGTAAATAGTCTATTTTTATGATATTATAAAGATAAACTGGGAAAAGGGACCTTTTAATAGTCCACATAGAAAATAAGATTTTTGTTATATATAATATTTCTACAAAAAATTGGTGAAAGTTCAAGTTGCAAGTTCTAAAGCCTAGCGTAGTCTAGTACCCCGTAATTAGTGCAAGCGCTTTTGCCATTCTTCTTGTTTAGAAAGCCTAGACAATTGGCACTCTGGAGTGTGTGCACACTGAAACTTTTCTTTTCATTTAGCGAAATGTGAATCGAAAAGAATAACATATGACTTTTGAAGTTGAAAGTTTTTAACTTTCGTTTTATGACAGAAAAAAATAGAACAAAGAAATATAAAGTACGTAGGTATATACTATATATCTAATAAGTAATATGTAATAATAAGAAAATGCATGTATATAATTTACTAAAGTAGTGATGGTTATTATAATAACAATGTTAAGGCTGACTAAATAAAGCGTTTTGAAGCGTATGAGGCGGAAACTTTCCAATTTACAAGCCTGCAGTGAAATAGAGTAGTTTTATTCGCGAGTGTAAAGATCTAATTGATATAGGGAATAACATGTTTTAATTATGAATACTGAATGCAATTGACGATTCCTTTTCAAAATTTACTTTATTTATAGTATAGGAAGGCAAACGAGCAGTCGGAGCCATTTTCATGACTACCGAAGCCCCCATAGACATCCGCATAGAGGTTACACAGACGCCCTGCCCTCCTTTCTCCTCCCACCTTCAGGGGCCACCGGCTAGGCCACACATCGCACGAAACGCGACAGCACAGCTGTCACTTTACGCCGGTCTCGTGTAAGCGAGAGGTACCTCCACAGTCGTGCCGGCCCAATTTTGCTGCATTCAAGCATACATTGTAGTACTACCTCTTACTTTGCAAAGTTCGTGCCTTATATTTCCACCTGCAACTGTTAAATAGATTTAACAAATTATTATCATTAGACTGTTTACATATTTATTTTTAACTAAAGGTATAAGATGTCTTACCAACACCTACAGGTATACTTCCCTTTGCGATTGTTAGATACAGATGATGATGCTTTGTTAGATACATTGCATGCTAAAACAATTTATAATATAATTGATACAATTGATATAAATAAAGCTATTAAGCACGTTGATACTGACACAATGATACAGGCGATAAATAAGGACCCGGCCTGTAGACTAGGCCTTGTTGCCAACAGATCCGGGATCACCTCAATCCACAAAGTGCCTAAGGGCTTCCGTGAGATTTTAGTTATGTACGGTCATCCAATAGGGAGATCAGAGTCCGCACACTAATTGGTACCTGCATATGGTTTGTTGACGGAACATGTATCTGCTTTCTTGATGAATCATCAAATAAGGTTATCATTCAGTTAGTTATTAACTGATGAGCTTGACGCTACATCTATAGAAATGTGAAATTAGTGAAACTATACAAAGAACTACTTTATATATCAAGTCCTCTACGAGTAATTATTGTCCGGTATTGGTGATATTACAATTATAGTACCTACCAATACCATTGAAGTTCATTTAATTCGAAACGTGTTCGCAATTTCACAAATTGTAAGGGCCGCAGTCGTTTAATTCATTTTAGAACTTTTTGTTCTTTATACCAGTACTCTATCGATTACAATGGCGAGTGTCTATTCTGTCACCCTTCGATTAATTATTTATCACATTATTATTTTAATATTTTAAATGTAGGGCAGACTTAGGATCTGTTGAATTTTACTTACTACCATTAGACAGTATGAAGTTTTTCGTTTTTAGACAGGCAGTTTGCATAATATTTTTATATAATATAAAGGGGTACAAACGAAAAGTTGTAGCCTTGTTGGAACAACCAAAAACAAAGCCCATAAGCATTTGCACAATCATAGGTTAAACAGATATTGTACCCTTCTTTGATGTACCTAAAAATATAAAGTCACCAGGCCTCTTATACCTCATACAAAACGATTTTGAACAGCCATAATATCCACGTGAGTATGTGAACGACGGGTACCTCCCTGGTCTCGATCAGGGCCCCGCAGTACCTAATGATACTATCTTTTACAAGGATGGCCTACAATATTACCCCAAGAATGAAATATGTAGTAATAAAAATTTGTAGAAAAAAATATAAAAATAAAATATTGGAGAATAGGGGCCAAAAAAAACTTTTATAAAATTGAAAACAAAGTTGGCTTTGTTATAGAGACCACCCTTATTTCATTTCCCCGAATTCCAGAGTTTATAAGATTTACTCGTAGGTAATTAATTTTGTAACAAAGTTAGAATCAATCAACACAAAATGCTTGAGTCGTGTCACAAGTTTGTGATCCAAACATCAAAGCGACATTAATCTACTATCTACTATATATATAAAAATGGAATGCTGTTCGTTAGACTCATAAAAACTCGAGAACGGCTGAACCGATTTGGATAATTTTGGTTTTGAAATATTTGTGGAAGTTCAGGGAAGGTTTAAAAGGTGAGTAAATATGAAAAAATAATAAAAATAATAGTAAAAACAAAAATTTCGTTTTCCCATACAAAATATTCCAACCTGTCAAACATTTGATGTTCATGCTGTCGTTTAGAAATTAAAATAATAGATTTTAGTAGATAATGTCCTCAAAAAAATCTTTTATATTATAATAACATTTTTTAGAGAAATATTTTATATTTACTTTTAAATATGTTAAGACTGGTTACGTCTTTCAGTTGTCGTGGTATTTTGTAATATATTATTATAACGCACATTACATAGGATCCAGAACAAAATATAAATAAGTTTGATGTTGGTAGAGCAATTTTATTTTTATTCCTTAAATTATGAGGTTGTGTACAATCTTTATTTTGTGATTTTTTTGACAAAGAGACATATTTCAAAGATATACACAGATGGTAATGTTAGTATACCAAGTTCAAGTGCCTATGTTTGCCAGGATTCTTATACATTTATTTTGCAATTTAAACAAAATGTCTGTCAAATATATATATTATTTTAAGCACATGACGTTTTATTGGATTTACTAGCATCAATGTTAGTAACGGTATCTTTTTCTTTTTTTTAATATAAAAAATCGTAATATACTAGGAAACTAAAACTTTGTAAAGATGACATACACACGCAACGGGACTTACTTTTTAAGAATATGTTATAATATAATAATATTATAAATGTGAAAGTTTGTTTGTGTGCTGAACCGATTTGAATGATGAAATTTGGCACACACATAGAAAGTAACTTGGATTAACACATAGGATAGTTTTTATCCCAAAAAAATATTTTTATGGGATGCCGTGAGATGATTTTCGATTTTCTACGGGATCGAAATTATGTGTAAAATAAATAATGTTTATTTAGCTGAAGAGCGACTACGAGGGACATAATTATGAATACAAGCTACTTTTGTCAGAGATAGTGCCAAGCGGCGTTACAGCTGAATTTTGCATCTCAGGGGAAGAGGGCAACCCATTTGTGTAATTGTGATGTCGCTAGTATAATAATATATGTAGACTTTTACACACTACGTTAGTCTAGCCCCGTGGAACGTATCGTGCTAGATAAAGGAAATAAATTAAATATGATTTATATATTTAAAAAAAATTATATATATGATGACATAACACGGAGAAATAAAAGAATATCTATATAAGAAAACTCACTGACACCCCAAACTGCTCCTCCGATGACGCTGCCCCGAACACGGTGATGCACATATTTCTGCACTGTCCAATGGAGTTGGGAGTAGAAAGGGGGGCAGCGCATCTGTATAGCCTCTATGCGGATGTCTATGGGCGTCGGTTGTCATGAAAATGACTCCGACTACTCGTTTTCCCCTGTATCATAGAAAACCGCGGCAGGACTTAACATTTTAAAAATAAATATTTTTTAGAAGAAATGAAGAAGTAGGCGACGAAAGTACAATAACGTTAGATAAGCTCAGCGCTTACCTCATTTTATCGCGGCCTATTTTTATAAGTTGATTTATCCTAGGAAAATAATCTTTAAATGTCATTTCAATTTTACTTAGACTAAATAATTCGGAATAGTAATGCAGAGATAATCGAAATAAGCGTTAATTATTGGTAGTTCTTACTTCTATGGCAATTCATTTGAATTGCGTTACTTCCATTTACTTTAATTTGAAGTCAAATCATCACTATCATTGCTATCATGGAAGGAAAATCAAACAGGAATATCCTTTTAAAAACCTACTAAATAATGACATTTATATATACCATACAACTTTTTGTTGACATTATTACGACGGTAATACATTTGTAATACACAATACACATATTTAATACAATACAGTTGAAGCATCGTGTAACTTGTGCGGGTCATTTTATTTAATTAAAATAATAAAATGATATGAAATTCATAATAAAACAATAGCTTTCAGCACAATATCTTCTCAGTATAGTCTTAAACTGTACCATTTTCAAATTTCTTCATTTGCGTTACTATTTAAAAAGGGACGAGATTTTTGTTCTGCACTTATTAATAATATGTAGATGAAATTTTTAAATGTATTATACGACATCGAAGTTTTTACTCAACTAAATGCGGATTTCCAATTACTTTAATGCATCGCAGAAGCTTTTCCATTTCGAATCAATATTGACCTTGCGAATGAATCCGGGCGCACAATCAAAGCCCCGCGCGTCTGATGTGTGATCTCGTACAGCGCTGCGTTCGTTATTTCAGAGAGCTTTTAAATCTAGATCCCGTAACTGTGTTTGCTAAACTCTTTCTCTGTTCTACGGATGACGGCTAAATTCATTAAGCTATTTTGAATTTGTGAATCGTTAACTAGAATATAAAAGATATTTTAACGTTAAACGCGATATTGTTGTATTTAATGTATGTTACACCACATTCACTTCGCGTTCTACATCTGTTACAAAATCATTAAAAAAATTAATGTCTCTTGTTAATGTTTCAAAATATCTTACAAATCTTACATAATTTCCTCAGACTTTTTATAATATTTATAGCATATCACGATCTTGTAGCTTGTGAAAAGATATGTATGACAATTATTATAACAACTATACATAACATTATGATATTACTATTTACAATTATTCATTAAAAATCTTGGGAAACCTTATCAGAATCCTATTAATATTTTGAACTTTAAATATTAAACTATTTAGACAAAACTTATTAAACAATTTGTATACATGATTCTGTTTTGTTACATGTAGAATTTCTAAGCCGCAGAATTTCTGTTAAGTAAAATAGCCAATAAGCCGCGTGAAGCGAGGAAGCGATGCCACTCATTTATTCACCTATATTTTTTATTTCTTACATATCTAGTTTAAATTTTACATACATATTCTATCAGAATTTACGACGATTTTACAAATTTTCCATCACGTATCGGGAATATCAGGAGGCGCGTACGTGGGAAATAGTTCCTCTGCAGCTCTTTGTAAAAGTTTCACCTTCGTTCCATCTATCGGGCGGAAAGCTCGCTTACGTTGGACTTTTTACTCGAATTGACTGATATTTTCATACCGAGGAAAATTGGCTACACGACTTTCTATCCAACATAGTTGAAACGAGTTTGAGTTTTAAAGGATTGGGTCTGAATACGACAAGAAATGCGAACCTATCCGTTATTAAATGTCAGGAAGTAAAGTTTTAGAGTTTTTCAACCTAGGCTTCCATAACTGGAGCTTCATCCAATAACTGGAGCTTGCATCTCCTTGACAGGAAATTGACTCGAGCCGAGAGCAGACAATACAAGAAAAACCTTTTTTATTATTCAAACATAAATGTAACTGGCTTTATGTGGAAAATACAGGCTAACGTAAAATATATTAAAAAGTAAAGTTTGGGCTTTAATTTTAAAAATTAATAAACAAACTCGCATTAGAGCGTAATAGTTAAGCACTTTATTTATAGCTTATTTACTTTTTAATAAGCTTTAAATCCTATTCCTTAGAAATTATGTTTTATTTATGTAGGTTCTGCGTGAGAATCGTTTTGTGACGTACATTTTAATAATAAATACCAGCTAATTTTGTATTACTCTTTTCAAGATAAAGTTTTATAAATTTGACTCTTCCACAGTTGTAACAAAACTAGTTAACCTTTCGGTTACCGCGGACGTTCATTGACGCTTCAAAAACACGCAGCGAACACGTGGTAACTGATCTATTTGACATTATTTTTTTTATTTAAAAAGAAATTACTTTGACTGGTGACTCGTTAGTTCGAACTTAACAGCTACCTTACATCACTTGTTTTATTACAATATCACAAGATTAAACTTTAACTCAATCTGAATAATATTGTATGAAGTAATTAAAGTACACGTTTAGTAACTGTTTGTGAATGTCAGGCTCGGTTTTGCTAATTAGAATTGATTTGGGTCAACGGGACAACTCATACATAATCTATCCAATAAGGATATTCCGGACTAATTGAAAATCAATAACTCGAAGCATTTGCTAACAGATTAAGTGTGTTATTTTGTAATACTACCATACCATATCACTGGGTAAACTTCGGTTTTTTGTGTACTACGTAATTTGCGTTTATATGGAAACAATGTGTAGTTGGGAATCAAAGTCATTTTATGTTATTCCGATGTTTCGGGAAGTCGAGACTGTACCAGAAAGTACGCGAGACCGTAATAAAGTTGCCCCTCTACTGATACTGAATTTCTAAAGGAGCTAGAGTTATTCAAAGATCATCACCATCGCCATCGGAACCGCCATCGCCATTGCCATCGCCATCGCCATCGCCATCGCCATCGCCATCGCCATCGCCATCGCCAAACCACTTATATATTATATGATATATATTTAGATAATATATAAGACGTCATTAAAAAGTAAATGATTAAGATTGGTTATCATAAAAATAATTATTGCTACTGTAGGTACATAAAAACATTGAGAAGATTACAATAAAATATATTCATTTGATTTTATTGATAGTAATATAACATAGATCTGATCTGTTACCTTGACATAGAATAGAATTTTAAAAGCTTACACAAGTCCAAGTACTATACCAGCTTCTGAAGCAGCTATTCAACATGTTCAAATTGCAGACTTTGTAAGATAAATAATCTAGCTTATGCAAATACTGTGAGTATATTATTATAAATTATTTTATATAACACTTTTACTCGTATAACTTTAGGAGGTTCTACGACAACCGGCCCTCTTCTGCATTAAAATGGTGTGTTCCTCACACAATATAATATAATACTATTACACTATTTATTACTTGTAGTTTCACATGTACATATCAAATCATCAAGCTTGCGAATAGGCTTAGTTCGGCAGCATTCGCAGTTAGAAAAATAAGACAAATCTCGGATGAATATACGGCTAAATTATTTTATTTTAGTTACTTTCACAGTATTATTTATACCCTGGTATTATGTCATACGGCATACTATTGTGGGGAAACGCTGCGGACATAAACACTATATTCGTGCTGCAGAAGCGAGCTATTCGTGCAATTTATCAGCTAGCCTCCAATACATCACTTAGAAATAAATTTAAGGATATCGGTATACTGACTGTTTATTCTCAATACATTTTGGATAATGTCTTGTACGTCAGAAAGAACATTAGTGTCAGAACGACAAATGATAATCATAATAGAAATACGAGAAACAGGCATAAATTAGACATACCATTTCATAGACTTAGTAAAGTAAAGAATTCCTTTCGGGGGCAATGCATACGCCTCTACAATAGGATCCCAGAAAGCGTCCAAAAACTTTCGATGAATAAATTTAAAAAAATTGTTACAGAGCGTGTGTGGTAAGGCATACTATAATGTAACAGATTTTATGGCAGATACCACATCTTGGGATTAATAGGTACCCTCCTCCCAGGCTGTTTCTATACCATATTTTTTGTAAATTTTTAAATTGTATTGTATTATATCATTAATAATATGCAAATGTATTTGTATTATCATATTTTTTATTTTTACATATCACAACATGAGGCCCGCTGAGTTTGTTTCGCAGGTTCTTCGCAGGACAGAGCTAGGGTTGAACCGGTTGTAGATTTTACTGGTGACGTTAAAAAAGAAATTCCTGTAATTCTATTATGAATAAAAACTTTTTGATTTGATTTGATTCAAAGTAAACCCATTCTATTTCTCTAGATAAAAGTATTTTTATGTCATTCCAGATTGCAGACACCGAGGAGTCCACCCGTCCCTCTCAATCAGCAGACGGCGGCATGGGCGATTGGAGCGAATGGCGGGTCCGATTTCAGACACATGGAAAGGATGCTTCTTTGAAGTACTAGGGCAGGAGTTAGGATTGGAACCTGACCCTATCGCACGGATTCGAAACCGTAGTAGAGACTGATTAGAGGCAACCGAACTGTATTCAAGGAGGAGAAGTCTGGTGTTTTTGCCGAGGTCAGCCTGTCGCTAGAGGAATCTTGTTGCCTGCGGATCTGGGAACCTCCAATTACAGCGGCTGAAGCAGTTTAGTCGGTATTGCACTGAGTGTCAAGTACTACGTAGGCACAGGAGCCACCCGGGCTCCTATGTAACATACGTAAATGTGACCCTTGTGTCAACAAAGAGAAAAAAAAGAAAGAAGATTAGGTTTTCCTTTATATAGTATAGCAATAAAGAAAATACTTATTTCATGAATATTAAATGAGAAATAGCAATACTATTCTGCTTTGCCGAGATAATTCAAGTAGAGATAGCATTAAGATCTCCATGGAGTCTTGCCAAGCGTAATTGACTCAAACAGCAGTTGTTCTGCGCTCTGCGCTGAGAAACTCACTTAAATTTTCAAGGAGATGCAATTAGTTGACGCTTTAGCCGCTTTTAATATTATATACATTATAATATTTTAAGCGAATTTTTAGTCTGCTTGAATTTTGCGTTAAATATTTTATACTACAATTTCTACATTTTAATTTTTCTCTAAATTAAGATATATTTCGTTAAACGTAAATATATCTGTAAGATGGCTGTAATACTTACAAATTTCCTGAAACTTTTGTAACTAGAAAAGTCCCTAAAATATTTGTTAGTACTACCTGGATATTGTAGTTGACAATAATTATTAACATTTAACAAGTTGTAATTTATTTATGTCATACCATATAGAGTATACTCCGAATTGTTTTAATAGCATAACAAATAAGCAAAGTGCAAATCGGACTCACAAACCGAGGACCAATGAAGTATAGAAGTATTACAAATAATATAAGTAGAGAAACTTATACTAGCCTTGCCTACAAACATTTTGTATGGAAATAATTAAACATGGGTTTGTAATGGTTTTTTCAGTTATATAAATATAGGTAATTTACTAGATTTTGTTATTTGCGTTATTGCAGTAAAAAGGTCATCTATGAAAATTTTACCTGGATAGCTGTCACTGGTCATGAGATACAGTCTAGTGACAGACAAATGAACATCCTACTAGACTTACTAACAGGGTCTCGTTTTTACTCTTAGGGTACGGAACCCTCTTTTTTTTAAGTGGGTAATCCTCATGGATACCCAGCCGCCTGGGGAGCAGCATCCGTAAACCTGCCGGTGCCTGACCGCTCCCACAACCCTCCGTGTGAAGCATGGAGCTCCTCTCCAACAGCAAGGCGCACTAGAAAATATAAAGGCGCTCCTTACCGCCAAGGCCTCCATGCATTGGGCAACAGATCAACCCCGAGACCGCCATCCACGACCAACCATTAAACGTCCGCAGACAGGGAGGACGGCAACGACACACCGCATCTAAGCCCTCACCGCGGCATCCGCGATCCCTAAGAATAATTCAGTTTTCAACTTATACTTAGAGTCGGAATGATGCAGGTAGAGCAAAAAAATGCAAGGTAAAATTAAATAGGGTGCACCGGGGCTATTGCAACTAAAAAAATCAAAGCTCAATTTTGCTCGATAAAAATTTGGTAGCTTTTTAATTACCTCATGACATGCGACATAACTGGTACGTTACTTATTAATATCAGTTTATTTTAATGATCATAATACAGAAAAAAACTTAATAACTAAAAAACTGTTACTATATTACATAATAAAGGTAGTAAGAGTTGCATTTACCCCCACACCGGGGGTAAATGCAACTAAATGATATTGTTATAATTCTAGAAGAGCTTCACCGTTTTTTAAGAAGAAAACTACAAGATTTTCTTATTTATACAAGATTTAGAATTCAATAAGTGTGAAAATACGGTTAATTTTGGCTTAAATTAAATTGCTTTTGACATTGGGGGGTAAATGCAACTATTTTTCATAGAACTAGTGTGGGGACATATTATTGTAGTATTTTTCGATTTTGGCTCAAATCAAAATATGGATTAAAAACACTGTATTTTTAAGGATGTTCATTAGTCCACATTAGGTAGTGCCACACTGCATGCTTGCATGCAGCCGAATTGGGCCGGCACGACCGGGGAGGTACCTCTCGCTTACACAAGACCGGCATAAAGTGATAGCTGTGCTGTCGCGTTTCGTGCGGTGTGTAAGTAGCCGGTGGCCCATAGAGCTGGGAGGAGAAAGGAGGGCAGCGCATCTGTAAAGTCACTATGCAGATGTCTATGATTGTCGGTGGTCGTAAAAATGGCTCTGACTGCTCGTTTGCCCCCCTATACCAAAAAAAAATAAATAATAATATTAATAATGCGAAAGTGTGTTGTGTTGTTTGTTGTTTATTTATCTTTCTTTCGCATCAAATTGGATCAACGGATCGATGTGATATTTAGTATGGAGATATTTGAAGGCCTGAAGAGTGACATCGGCTCCTGTTTATCGTGAAAAACCACGCGAGCGAAGCCGCGGGTATCAGCTAGTATTATATAATATCGACATGTAACATCACTAGTAAAAACTGTTTCATAGTAAATATCATGGGGCTATTGCAACTAAGTTCATAGTTGCAATAGCCCCATGACACAAATTTTGTTGGGTAAATTTAACTGAACTCATTACTTAATATTAACACTATATCGGATTAAATAAATACTGTAGACAATACTCACGGTAATCGAAAATCACAAACACGATCAATTTCTGTCAGTAAACATGCAAGAAATATTTTTTTTCACTTTATCAACTTCACAACGCGTCCGTAGTGGAATATCACAAAATGGCGGAAAAACAAAATGAGTTCCTGATCATCAAAGTAGTTAGTCTACTTGCGATATATATATCCTGGTTTAAATATTGACTACTCAGCCTTATTGCTATCGATGTCATTCTTTAAAAAAGGCGGCAAATGTAAGTTATTGGAATTAGTTGCTTTTACTCCGTAGTTGCAATAGCCCCGGTGCACCTTACTTGTTTACTTTTTAATATCCCAAACTTTGATTTTAAATTGTATTTATAATTTGTACACAAAATCCTATTAAAGCAATGTCATTATGTTTCACAATAATTTTTGTGTGATCCATTGAAGGAAGGGAAGGCAACGGATAGTCATAACCTCTATCCGGATTCTTATGGGCGTCTGTGGTCACCAAAATGTTTATCCCTTTTGTCTCACTGTACGATTACACCTTTAAGGAATACGAACAACGAATAGGGAAGCCTATACCTCCCGACAGGGTTGTGTAAGAAAGATAATTTACTGAATGTAGACTCAGCCGTTTGAAGTACGTTTTCATACTTTAGTTTCATTAAAGATGAACGACTTGCTATACGCAACCGAGAACGTATCTGGAATTAATTGGTCCGTGACTAAATTTCAGAAGCTACAAATTCGCTATAACATTGTCTTACTCTAACAACTAAAGTTCGTTCGCTACGTCTTTGTGCTAAGTTAATTTTGGCAAGAGAACAGTACTCGGTATTGTCCTTTTAAAGTTATATGTCTGTGTCGCTGGTTTAATGCCAGCAGTACATATGCAAAACTAATAATTGTAAGACTGCAAGACTATAATAGTAAGTTTTAATTGATATAATAAGAGATAATAAGTTGCAGTAAAATTACGTAGTACCTACGTAAAAATATCTAATAATGCCAAAACTAATTATGTAATGGTAGGTAGAAAATGCAAATGCAAATATTATAAACTCACTTAAAGTAGCAATCACTCACAACCTAATGAAACGTGACAGCTGGTCTAGTTTTAACTTATTATGTTATTCTGATATGAAAGCTATATTACTGTAAAGCTTCATAAAAATCCGTTTAGTAGTTTTTGTGTGAAAAAGTAACAAACACACAAACTTTCGCATTTATAATATTAGTAGGATTTATTTTGAAACTTACCAAGTAATCGTTGTACCTAATTAAAATCCACAAGCCTATAAAGATCAAATACTACAATCACAATTAACAATATAAAAACCGACGCAAATAACGTCTATATAATTGAATTACTGTTGCCATTACTTCCACAACTGTTATCCAATTATACTAATTACCAGTACGTGCATTGCTGTCGTTGAATCTGGATTACCTATTGAAATTTTTCACTCACGTGATTTCATACACGATATTTGTATAGCAATAATTAAGCAATGCCTTTGTGGAATATTGGAATATTTTCCCGGATCAATTTGAAGGCAAGTGATTGAATGATATGAACGCTATCTTTTTAGTGTTTCATGTATTAAAAGAAGAAACATCCTTTATTTGGTCCATTCAAAACAAATCAGAGTAGCTAAAATAACAGTCAATAGCTTAGATATTATAACTTCTGCTAATAAAATATAGCAGAAGTTAGCATTGCGGCCCATTTTGTGACTATCGACGCTCATTAATATCCGCACGGCAA
>LUGF01031301.1:49832-62017 GCA_001625245.1 Calycopis cecrops
ACTGTAAAGCTTCATGAGAATCCGTTTAGTAGTTTTTGTGTGAAAAAGTAACAAACACACAAACTTTCGCTTTTATAATATTAGTAGGATTTATTTTGGAACTTACCATGTAATCGTTGTACCTAATTAAAATTCACAAGCCTACAAAGATCAAATACTACAATCACAATTATTAACAATATAAAAACCGACGCAAATAACGTCTATATAATTGAATTACTGTTGCCATTACTTCCACAACTGTTATCCAATTATACTAATTACCAGTACGTGCATTGCTGTCGTTGAATCTGGATTACCTATTGAAATTTTTCACTCACGTGATTTCATACACGATATTTGTATAGTAATAATGAAGCAATGCCTTTGTGAAATATTGGAATATTTTCCCGGATCAATTTGAATGCAAGTAATTGAATGATATGAACGCTATCTTTTTAGTGTTTCATGTATTAAAAGAAGAAACATCCTTTATTTGGTCCATTCAAAGCAAATCAGAATAGCTAAAATAACAGTCAATAGCTTAGATATTATAACTTCTGCTAATAAAATATAGCAGAAGTTAGCATTGCGGCCCATTTTGTGACTATCGACGCACATTAACATCCGCACGGCAACCGGCTACTTACAAACCGCACGAAAGACGATTACTCACCTTAAAGAACTAAGCCCTACAGGAAGGCTATAATTTTGAGGTGGTATCATATCAGCTATAGAGTAAGGTCTGTCGGATGTTATCGGTCTAATTCAGCTGCAAAGCTATAATGGCATTACCTCTTTCTTAAATATAGGAAATAAAAATTATTGCACGTTCAATTACTGAATAAATCAACGAAAAGAACAAACTGGAAGGCGTATTGATTAGATAGATCTTCTTGGCGTTCTTAATAAAAAAAGGCAAATAATAAAAAAAGAACCGATAAAGGCTGTTTATGATGATAATATTAGATTAGACAGGCGATAAAAAACGTGACATCTGGATAACTTTAAAAAATATAGTTACAGTTGGTATTATAATTTCGAACAAAATTTATTATATAAGTATTTCGAATAACATTTATATTTTAATTTAAACAGAACATAACAATTAAAAAAAAATATTTATTTACAAGTTAAATTAACTTATTTTCAAGTAAGAAAATGTTGTTTTTTTAATAAATATGCAATGTAATACCTATTTAAATTGACACATGCATAATATATACGAAATTGTGGTGGTAGTTTAATATTATAGAGATAAGACATCTCCAATACTATGAATATTCAATTATACCAATATAGCTGAAGAGTCTTATTGTAATGAAGTAATCCCCGTTCATGCTGATCGGATTTGAATTATCCTTTTCCATTGAACAGCCTGATCCTCAAGAACTTATAAAGCTGTTTATCTTAATCGTATTATAAGATAAATATTACTGTATAATATGTTTTATGTTTAAAGCCACAAAAAAGGATTTATGGATAGCTTATCCAAAAAATTTCATTGTCTTCATATTTTTTTTAAATCTTAACATTATATTTTTTTATAGTAGGTATAGGGAGGGAAACGAGCAGTCGGAGCCATTTTCATGACTAGCAACGCCCATAGTAAAAATATTATTACTTTACATCCCACTAAGTGAAAATAATCTTAATATTCTATTGAACAACATAATGTATTTATTATAAAATATTATCTTGCTCTTTGTTTGAAATATGTACAAATATTTTTTTCTACCACGTGAGCAAAGCCGCGGGTAACAGCTTGTACATACCTATACAGACAATCCGCCATTAGTCAGAAAAAAATCAGTTTGCTGATTTGACGTAATTTGTTGTACTTTAATATTCATTGGAGACGTAAAGTACACAACCATTGACCTCTTTTTAAGGCTCTTGCAACTTTTTAAGTTTTCGAGAGAGCGTTTAGAGGGGTCTTGACATTTTTGGTAAACTTTTGTGGCTCTTGCTGGTTCGAACTTTTAAACAGATAGATTCCATTTTGAAATGTACTTTTAAAGGTTTTATATTTGTTATACCGCGGTGAAATTGAGCAGTGCTCTTGACTGGTTTATGAAACTCGCAGTATAAAAGATTATAATTATAAAAAATTAGGCGGTTGCTATTGTGCAGTTGTGATCATGTGTATCAGATTTTGAAACACTTAATAAGTCACCAATAATAAATTGGTTTTATGAAGTACCAAAACCAAGATATATACGGTCGCAGTTTTTATTGAAAAAGTCGTTGATAATAGTTGCTGTGTAAAATAGTTGACAACAACTATTAAATCAACTTTTACAGCAATTGTAAGCCTAATTATAACCTTTTGTTTATATAGAAAATATGTTTTTATGGCGTATTTAAACAACTGAACCCTGTAGGTGGTAAACTTAACTTTATCTCTAGTGTTCTTCTAAACTGTAAAAATAAATTTCTTGATACTTTTGTAGATATTTGGCTAAATCTGGCAAAATTTTTTTTTAAATTTTCCATGCACTCGAACACACCATACACAAACTAAGGAGTGACTATCACAGAAAGTGAGAATTCAATTTTTTATGGAGTTAAATTGTTATCTAAGTTATTAAAAACTTGTCCAAAAAGGATTCCTTTAGTATGCGTAGTTTATTTTTACTAATCGGCCACGAATGACTAGTCAAAGTCACTGCTACCATTTGTACTGTAAAGCAGCGTAATTATTTATCGAATAAAAATGAGAGTTGAAACTCTGCGGATTAGACCTCGGTAATATTAATGACGATCTCTTAATTTGTGCCTATTTGTAGCCTATCCCGGTCGCTTATCTTTTATTATTAACTGTCCCATGAAAAACGTATTACATAAAAGCCCAGTGCGCTATATGAGTAATGCTACTAGATCGCTTTTGGGATCTTTCGTAGCTCTTTTTAATGGTGTGTGCAAAGTCTGTGGTGTCTCATTCAGTCTACCTTGACTTCTTTTTTATCCAAAATCTCTATTTATTTTATTACAATTACTTTACTACAGTCGAAGAGTGACTGGTAATGTACTCGAAATATAGATCACTAGCTGCGCCCCGCGGTTTCACCTGCCTAAATTTCGATCCCGTGGAAAATAGAGAATAATCAACTGGCATCCCATTGGAACATTTTTCGGAATAAAAACTACTTTGTGTTAATCCATGTTACACTAGATGAGTGTGCCAAATTTCAGGTAAATCGGTTCAGCAGTTTTTGCGTGAAGGAGTAATTTATAATAAGATTAGGATAGGATTCAAGTAGTCACTAATAAAATTTAATAAGCCTCTTAATATTTTAATACTATATCACTTTCCAAATATCTATTAAATGCTTATGTAAATACGTTAACTATATTAATTCGATATTTTTGTAGGTTTTTTCTTCGTATAAGCCTAAATAGGTACTACATTTTTTAATTTTGGTAACCAGCTGATTCGATTACAATGACCATTAAGTGAATTCTTCGCTTTACCGCATCTTTTCCCTAAGGAGTCCTGGTCTTACAATTCAGTCTTTTTAAAAAAGACTACACTACAAAGCATCCAAGAAACCTTCACAGTTTATCGGGGCAGTTGGTGTAGTTTGAAAACTGCAGCTGGCAAACAATACAGCAATATTCAAATAATACAAATAATACTTTGCAAAATAAGGTGAACTTGGCTAACAAATAGAGACATGAAAGATTATATTATAAATAATAATACTATATGATTTATAAATAATTATGTTGTATCTTTTATCGTAATCGTGTATTTTGTGTCAGAATTGCCCTAGTTTACTACCTATTTAACTCATACGTTTTAGTAAACTTATATAATAGGTAATTGACAATATAACATTTTCAACATCAACCATAATAATATTAAATTCCTTCCTCCTTCTAGTAAGGACTGGTGATGTGTACTATGTACATGCATACAACGTATTTTAAAATTAAAACATGCTGCTTTTATTATTAAGTTAGGACGGTATCACTTTATAATATCAGTGCAAAGATAAATTATGTCAATTAGTACGACAAAATATAATATTATACAGCTAACTGATAGTATGAAGCTTTTTATAAGGTAGCAAAACAGGAGATATTCTACTCTCATAATATCTGTATCAGGTGCCGTACTTATTTCCGACTGTTCGTAAGGTACGCTAACGTTGGTTAATAATTCAAAACAGTGCAAATGACGACTCCTGGAACAGACACATCTGTTACCTAACCTAGGTTCCGTAATAAGGTTCCGGACTATTTCCGGTCGTCGGACACTGTCGAAAACAGATCTGGCCTCTTCATGGGAACCAGACGGAAGATCGCGAGGTTTAAGTAGGGAATTTTTTTCCTCCGAACGCTGAATCATCACACAAACAATCTACCTAGGGAAAGTAGTGATGTAAATTCTTTACTTAATTTTAAATAGATTTATATTAAGAGGTATTGCCGTGCTGAATTGCGGTTGAATTGGGCCGGTGTGACTGGTGAAATATCCACTCGCTTATGAACCTCCTCAAGATGATTATAACTATAGCTGTTTTCACGTTTTTACAGCTTACCGCTTGTGAGTTACTGGTGGGACATTCAAAGCGCGGAAGGTTGGTAAATAGGCTCCGTTTACTCTTTAGCCCTCTTATACGGTAAAAAAATTACACTCCAGTGCCATAGCCTCATAGAGAAATTGGGGCTACGGGTTCACTTATGGAAGACCGAAGCTCTCCTCTTCCGCGGAAATGAGAGGAGAAGTCCCTACTCCCGAGTGCACACCTCTGTATTAGAGAAGGGAAGGTGAGGGTCCAACGACGAGGTACGTTGGACTCACCCTCGATGGTGGGTGGACCTTCGGCCCTCATTATAACCAGCTGGAGTCGCAGGTACTAGGTGTGGCGGCGTAGTTTCTCAACCAGATAGCCCTTGACAGACAACAAAGACTAAGTCAATACGAGTTATAAGTGCATTCCGTCCTGGTTTGGGTGTTGCGGCACGTGTCCTCACTGGTAGTGTTCCATAATATTTTGAGGTTGCACAATGCTGCTGAATGTAGCCAAGGCAGACTTCCGATGGCCGAAACTATAAAACAAAGGAAGATTTCTGCACAACCACTATATTTTATTTAGTAAGAGGTAGTGCCACATGGCATGCTTGCATGCAGCTGAATTGGGCCGGCACGACCGGGGAGGTACCTCTCGCTTACAAAAAACCGGCGTAAAGTGACAGCTGTGCTGTCGCGCTTCTTAGGGTGTGTAAGTAGCCGGTGGCCCATGGAGGTGGGATGAGAGAGGAGGGTGGCGCATCTGTATAGCCTCTATGCAGTCTATGGGCGTCGGTTGTCATCAAAATGGCTCCGATTGCTCCTTTGCCCCCCTATATCATAAAAAAAAACTACTATATTAAGATTTATTCGAAGTTTTTATTACTTTACACTTAAGGGCACTCACGGCTCTTGAGGAGGTGGAAGAAAATAAATAAGAGCTTTTGCTTTCGAGCGAGAAAGACGTTTACATTGAGATGAGTCCCGTAACCCTACTCAAGGCTCAAAGTCCCAAGGACGGCTTCACGTTTTATTCAGGTTTTTGTTCGGAACACGCTAAATACCTACCATGCTGCATTACAGACGAATTTTGTTACACAATATTGTCGTAAACTACGATGTCGCGTTTCGCGTGACGTAATAAAAAAAGAAATAGAAAAATCTTTATTCAGATACATATACATAATACACTGTTACACGATAAACAATTTATAAAGAAAGAGAAGAATAAAATACAAATGTGATAACTTTGCCTACGACTTAATTCTAAGGTAGGTACATACATAACACACTGAATAAGATTTAAAAAATAAAATAAAAGATAACATAAAAATTCTACATATAAGGGAAAATGCATAACAGTGTAATACACTTAGTGCCCAAAAATGATACCGCTCAGTTGGATGACTGTAGGTTGAACCACAGTCCTGGTATTACGTGGCCCCTGACTACTTTCCTTTTATACCAGGTAAGCCTAATTGATTGATACATTAAAATATGTTTTTATAAAATTAAGTTTCGTTTTGATTTTTGTCAAAATTTATTTTAGTCTTCACTAGCATGTTGCAATAATAAAGAAAAAGTATTATTCAACCAAAAAATTGTTCTAGGGTTAGGTTAGTTAGCCAGTTCAAATAAATCAACAAACGAAAGCTTTTTCGCTTCTTTATGATATATAGATTACAAAATAAAATTAATTATTGTTTAATTTGGATTGTAAATATTTAAAATAGATTTTTGTTTTATTATTTAATAATCCGCAAAACAGCTTGTAATATAATATATCACTAACTTAGTAATAAAATACAATAATAAATGAGTTTCCTGTATGGATTACTTTATAGCAGATATTTACATATAAATATATAATACTGGATATACAAAAGTACATATGCAGTGTGTGCAGATGTAAAAAAACAATTCGAGACGACCAGATCGAAATTAGGCACAGAATCGAAACCTAAACGTGCTATTTGAAGGATATCCAGACTCCTATCTCTTATTCCTTCCTCCTACAATTGTCACAATGATAACGTAGCAGATAAGCATTGCATGTTAACGTAGTGGTCAGGAACTCAAATACCGGACAAGTTATGTGTTTATGTACACATTCTTTTATGTACCAGCTTCCAGAATATAAATATTTATTATGTGTGAAATGTGAGAAATAGTTACGTCCATATGTATTGTTTTAAATATTATACAATTGTTATTTAAATAATAAGAATAAGAAATCTTTATTAGACCAAGATCCATTTCTGATTTGATTTGATTTTTTTTATAATGGATAGTCATACGTTTGGCCACTGTCTCACCTGGTGGAAAGTGAAGACTTAGCCTACGATGGAACACGCTTACCTAAAAGGTACCTACTCACCCTTGATATGAATATTCCCAAGTTGTAGGTCAGCGATCTGATGACATATCCGTGTAAAATCAAGTTATTAGATAATAATAATAGCTCGTGGTTGGTTTATGAATGGTTTAAAAAATAAAATAAATAATGCACCATATTATGTGTTGATATATTAAGCCTTGTCTTTTATATACTCAAGTTAATAACTTAAATATTAAAAATATATTATATTATATTATGTCATATTCGTAAAAATAGATTGACTCGGCCACCACATGAAAACACAATTAGTGCACAATTTAGTAAGAGGTAGTGCCACACTGCATGCTTGCATGCAGCCGAATTGGGCCGGCACGACCGGGGAGGTACCTCTCGCTTACACGAGATCGGCGTGAAGTGACAGCTGTGCTGTCGCGTTTCGTGCGGTGTGTAAGTAGGTGGTAGCATGGAGATGGAAGGAGAAAGGGGAGCAGCGCATCTGTATAGTCTCTATGCAGATGTCTATGGACGTCGGTAGTCATGAAAATGGCTGCAACTGATTGTTTGCCCCCCTATACCATAAAAAAAACAATGTACCTCACAAGCATTTTGTGTCAATAAAGCATTATAATTATTATTATTAAAAAAGTAAGACATATTATTTATTTATTATATTACAATTGATTATTTATTGTAATTACCAAGTTAATATTTTTGTTTAAAACGCAAAATATTTTTTAATTTTGATAATATGGTAAGAACACTTAAGGCAGAAGGTGCCTGAAGCGGCTACTAAACAAATTACATAAGTGATTAAGTGGTTTTATTTTAAGTTATGTTTTTATGGTATCTTTTTGTAGATAGCCCTTCTTTTTTCCCTTTTCGGTATCTTTTACTTCTTGAATATCAACATAGGATTTCCTTAACTACCACCTTAAGACAGACTTATGATCTTTTCTTATTTCTGTGTGTATTGCTGTGTCCAATAATACTTATTACAAGTCATGCTACATAAAATAGAAATTTAAAGAGTCAATAGAACCAAAATTACTGTCACGATAACAAATGTTCGAAAACATCATAACGAAATCACGTCTTTATAAAATCATCTTGGCAAGAATATTTGAAGAGAAGTGTGAAAATGGAACAGGGAGCCAACGACGTTTGCGGCACATCGTAAAATTAATGCTAATCGCCGGAGTCAAGACAAGAGTCCAGCTCTTTAATAATTTTAGGTGGCAAAAATTATGAACCCACAAGTTGAACTACAATAAAGTCTCTGTTTAAGCTATAATGAAACAGCTAGATTCTTTTGAAATATGTAGATGTTTTGTATAAAATCCGCGTCAGTATAGTTCCTTCCGTCGAGACGCATAAGAAACAATCTTATAAAAAAAACGGGTAACTCTGGATACGTTTATTATGTTAGTTCTTGTCTGGCTTCTATTTGTATTGATAAAACAAAAGAGATACTTTCCATCATAGTATTCATGATCCTCCCTCTCCATAAGCAACATAATGCCTGAATGTCGTGCCTTTCTGGTGGCCCAAGGAGGAGGAAAGAGTGCAAGGCATCTGCATAACCTCTATGCATTTATGCGCGTCAGCAATCATCAAAAGGCTCAGACTACTAAAATAGAATAAAAATGCTAGGCGAGGGCGCTTTGACTTACGACGAGTCTCAATTGTCTCTAGGTTCTCTCTTTAGACTGTTATATTCGAAGGTTTATTTTAAGAAAAACATTTTCAATAGTGAACAAAGTTCTACTCGGTTGATTTAGTTTAAAGCTAATAGCGGCTGAAAAAAAATCGTGTAATATGTGATAGGTATCTTATGTAATAAACAATCATCCCTACTAATATTATAAATGCGAATGTAAGTTTGTTTGTTACCCTTTCACGCGAAAACTGCTCAACCGATCATCATGAAATTTTGTACACATGTTCTTGGAGGTATTAGAAGTAACATAGGATAGCTTTTATCCCGTAAAAATTTTCCTGAGGGATGCCATGGAATGATTTTCCACGATATCGAAATTTACGCGGGCGAAGCCGCGGGGCGCAGCTAGTAATTTATAAAAAAGAGATAATTTAAAATAAGTTTTTAATATTTGCATCACACTAGGAAACGAAATATAATTAGAAGGTAAACAAAATTGCAACAGGTAATATATCTAATGTTTCTTTGATGTCTCCCTTTTTTTCACAAATTCACAATCGCTACTGTATCCAGATTTATTTAAATTTAACGATCGAAGAGAATTTACAATGAAGTAGATTTTGCATACTTCCACCCGAAGATAATACATATTCATGTACAATAGATAACAGCTTGGTTTGGATCGAATACATTGTTTTAATAAAATCTAAACTCTGTCGCTAAATTTATTGACAATATAGCAGCAAATATAGCGCGCATCATTGGATTGGATTGAATTGGACACGTCATTTCTTCTGCAAAGTCAAGTCTTATATCGGGTGGTCCGAGACCGAGACTTCAATTTAAAGACAGGACTCGGGGACTCTTGGCAGCACACGGATAACAAGTCTAGGCACTACATTACAACTCGTTGTGTTGTAACCTAACTACGGGATCTCTGTATTAGTGAGTGTGCATTTATAAAACTATCGTAGGAAGATAGTTTGTTATCTGCTCGATAACCACACATAGCTATTTGGTCTTTAGCCGTTGAGTTAAATAACCTTAATGCACATACAATTTTAAACTGAATTGTAGCCGATATACATTGGTAACTTAAACATGATAATATTGTGAAGCATAATATAATTCATGTAGTAGTGATAGTTCTCGAAAGCTGTTTTTCGGCCAGCAACCCAACAAATAAAAATAATTATATAATTTGTTGTTTATTGAACTTCATTAAACGTGTAGATTTAAAGCGAAACAGTTGCATAATTAAGCTGACTGCTGTAACAAAAATAAAACGTTAATGCGCCGAGTGAATTTTCAGCTCGATTTTCGAGGTAAACCGTTATTTAAATATTTACGTGGAATTCGGTTATGAAGGTTTTAAACTGTTATGCACATAGTACAAAATAAAATTATAATAATTACCAACACAAGCTAAATAAAAAACATTTTTAAAAATATTATAATGGCATGTTTCTCGAGACTGTAGTTGATGATAAATAAAACCGATACATCATCAATACTGGTGTTCCGTACCTAAAACGGAAAAGACTACACACACACTTTGCGCCTATTTCTATCCGTACCTCTGAGTATCCTGCTCAATGAAAGAATGTTAAATTGGAATAACAGTATTCATCATAAAATTTCAGAATAATTACTAGCTGGACCGGTGATTCATGAAAACATTTCTAAGCCGTGTGGGTGGTGAGTGACGCATTGATGTAGTTAAAAATTAAAAATTGCCCAATCGTTCAATTTTCATGACACTACATTTTTAAATATCAAAATGGTGGCTATAATAATTATATCAAGGATTTTTTCACTTTAGGTATATAGGTACGTAAAGTGAAGATTGTACGGATTGTACTGTATTGGATAAGGGCAAATGTGATGTGAACGATAAATGTGATAACCTCTTCTACACGATCTCCATGCTATCTATTATCAGTTTTCTGTATGCATAACTTCATTACGTGACCCTCTTGAGTATACAAATGTCTGTATAGCGAAGTGCTCCACGAATAGCTCCATTTACAGGTGAAATGAAAAAACTGAAACAATCCTACGGTACTAAAGACCTCGAGAATAAAATCTGTATAAATTTTGCTACGCAATTCCCTAGTGCTGCCGAATGAAATTTTCTCTACGAGCTATTTTGTTTTCATTTAGAGTATTTGGTTTAATATCACACCTAAATTAAGCTAGGTAGGAACGGTGGAGAACGAAATGTTAACCCTAAGGAACTTTTGTGTTAGATAAATTTTTAGGGAGCTATAACCGGAAAATTCCTACATAGTTCTGCAAAAGTCATTGCATCTACTTTAATCATACAAATAAATATGAATGAGGCTTGTCTTTTATGTTTTACATGGGACTGTTATGTAAACTAGATACATGTGGATTCTGGCTCTCTGTTTCAATAAAATGCTGTTAAATATTTTTGACGTACCAATTAGCAATTATTTCGTTCTAACCTAATTTCGATGTCAAACACATTACCTACAATAAATAAAATATTATCAAAAACTGATTAATCAATAAATTATATGTTGTACCTATGCATTTAATTGACACACCGACAGTAGTGCCACCTTCCGGATCCAATTGTATTTTTTAAGCATCTAGGAAATCATTGAAATACCCATTTACATCCGCATAGAGGCTATACAGATGCGCTGTCCTCCTTTCTCCCACCTCCATGGGCCACCGGCTACTTACACACCGCACGAAACGCGACAGCACAGCTGTCACTTTACGCCAGTCTCGTGTAAGCGAGAGGTACCTCCCCGGTCGTGCCGGCCCAATTCGACTGCATGCTAGCATGCAGTGTAACACTACCTCTTACCAATAATTCCGTTTGCAATAACTCTCTTTGATCTATGTTTGACAGCAAAATATATGTGTCAAGCTATTTTTTAAAAGGTGTGTGAATTTCTAGAAGGAAATTTACGTGACACATTTAGATCACATTATTTTTTTTTATCTCAAACCCGACAACCATAATATACCTAGTTATTTACAAATAATTCAAATATTTTCTGGTTTCACACCTTACAACCATCTCTTGAATGTAACGAATATGAGGAAATATATTATAATTAACCTCCTACTTTAAAAACAGCTTAGGTACGTTACGATTGTTGTACCTTTTGAAGTTATTTTCTTTTTGGTACGTTTGGGGGATTTGATTTTTTATGAACACTCATCGAAATAAAAGCCAAATGATAACAGATAAGATTAGATAAAATATATTTACAATATTTTATAATGTTCCGTAATGTATCAGTGTAATGGTAGCATAAAGTCCATAATATTGCATTCTATAAAATAAAATTGCTTTGTAGAAAATTTATTGGTAGTGAAAATGTCAATGAAGGTGTCACAAACGATAAAGACCAAACCCCTGTTTTGTAGCATCGAAACTTTATACAGAAAACAAAATGGACAATTTGAGCAACAGGAGTCAGTTCCATCGAGGCGTGAGCTCGGGGATTAAGATCGACTACAATTCTGTACATCCGCCTACGGCGAGAACGGCTAGAAGTCGCAAAAAAAGAACAAACGAAGAAAGTTTTTGTAAAAAACATTCGTATATATTTTTAAAATTATGATGAAAACGAAACTTTTAGCTAACCACGTAATGTAAAATATTCTAATATGCTTTCTTCTTTTCGTGTCAATGATTCAGCCTAAACTTT
>LUGF01031301.1:95774-112087 GCA_001625245.1 Calycopis cecrops
CACCACTGTCACCACCACCACCACCACCTTCGCCGTCACTGTCACCGTCACTATCTCCACGACCACCACCATCACTATCACAGTCACCGTCACCGTCACGAAATGTGTGTATAAAGTAAAATGCTTAGATAATAATTCAAAGTAAGGGTAAGGTGTAAAATCGATTCTCACAGCCACACCGAGGGCTCCGTATCAATGAAATGTACAAGCATTACAATAGTGCTATGCCGGTTTCGGAGGTTAATTCGGGGATCCGCCAGAGAAAAGGGGTACTCGACATAGCTCTGTGACTCAGTAAGGTGAAGTGGCAATGTACAGGCCAAATTTCTCGCAGAACCGGCAACACCTTGGAAAGAAAGGTTTCGAGAACCTTTCTTCTCTAGCTGTAACGGCCTCGTGAAGGAAACCGCAGTGTTGTTTAACCTCCAACCTGGTGGACTGAACCAGGTCAAGGTCGCAGGAAGCCACCAGCAGTAGAGGACTACTAGCTGCTAATGTTGTTGATGATTATGATATTTATATTTGCGCCGTCTACGTACATTTTGTATGAAATAAACTAAGCATATGAGTTTGTAATGTTTTTTAGCAATGTAGCTAAATATAATTTACCACGTTTTATTAAATCTTGTCATAGCAGTTACATAATATATACAAATAGGTCATGTCTGAAAATTTCAACAGGAAACTTATCTGAGTTCATAAGATATAGCTTAGTGACAGACAGACGGACAGTGTAATAGTCTTAGTAATAGGGACTCGTTTTAGACTTATGGGGTACGCAACACTAAGAATATTTCAAGTTTCAGCTCATATTTGGGTTCGGAATGATGAAGCTAGATTACAAAACTCGTGCGGATAAAATTAATTACTTCTTTACTTTAAAATATACTTAAGTTTCATTTTAAATTCTATTTAAAATTTACGAGTAAAAACCCATTAAAGCAGTCATTATGTTTTCCAATCCCGTGAACAAACCGAAAATGTCGTTTTTTCGACAAATTACCACAGCCGATTTCATTTGTTCGCAATCCGAAATGAGAGTCATTTAGTGGATCTCGAATTTCATTAAGCACCATAAAAAATAGGCTCATCGTGATTGCTTCGAGAGGGAACACTTTTTATTTCACCTCTAGGGACAACTTATTTATACAAATACAAATATTATAGAAATGTAAAGTTTCTAACCTCTTTGTTAACAAGGATTATAAAGGAAAAGTTTATCTTCGGAAATACATTTCATTATATTTTACTAACAGAAATCTGCATTATTGAGGAGAGATATAGGATATATTTTCGTTCCCCTCCCCGAAGATGCTGCCACCTTGTCGTGGTGGGGAACCTTGCGTGCCTCTATGATCCCCAAGGCTATGCCGGACAAAGATACTCATACCGTACAGAATTGGAGGAGAGACCAGACTAACAGCAGCACAGCTGGGAGATCCTCTACCCATCCCTTTGAACCAGCAGATGGCGGCATGAAACAGGACGACTGCCGGAATTTGTGCAAAATTGGTGTAAAATCAATCCCAATTTTTCCGCATAGTATACACGCATATAATTTGGAAATAATGCTATATACATATTATGCGGTTTGTGAATAGCCATGTGTCTTTGGAGGGAAGGAGAAAAGGGGGCCAACTCACTACATAACAATCATGCGGATGACCATGTGATCGTCGAAATTCACCAAACATCTGACTGATCTCCCCCTTACACTTTCATTCTTTGGAAATTTTTAGTTTTAGCTTAGTGTGCCTATGTCTTCTCTTTATGGTATGGAAGAGCAAAGGAGCATTCGGAGCCATTTTAATAACGCTGACCCCCATAGACATCCGCGTAAAAGTTATATAGATAAGTTGCTCTCCTTCCTCCTCCTTCCTCCATGGGTTACTACTTACACACTGCACGAAACGCGATAGCAGTGTATAATGTTAGTGATAGGTATTTCCCTGGTCGTGCTGGTCCATTGAGGCTGCATGCATGCAGCGTGGCACTACCTCTTTCCTGCATATAATATGTGCAAATGTATCATATATAAAAGTATAGTATAGTAAAGTATGTTCACTTTATCGAGTCAGTAAGGTTTTTATGTTATTTCCAGACTATATAAATAATATCCATACGTATGCTAAGTTGTATCTTAATCCGCTCAGTAATTTTTGCGTGAAAGAATAACGAATATAGCAAACTTTTGCAACATATGTACTTAAGGATTCACTGACAATATTTCATAGAATGCGTAAAACTTTTTTTAAGCGTGTTTTTAGTTTTTTAAACTTTATTGTATTATCCATATTTTTCTTTTCTAGTTATAAGAATCTTTAATTATACAATCAGATTGAACTCATCGCTAGTTCAGCTAGTTCAAATTCTATCTATTTCTTTTTTATATTCAAAAAAATCATTGCCGTTAAACTAAATTAAGTGAAATGAAATTAAAGTGAAGTGATTTAAAACTGGAAGTATATGGAAAGTAAATTAAAAACAGTAACAAAGTTGTATAACAGTCTTATATTTAACTAACAGACATCAACGAATCCAGTTTACTGTCCGCAGCATACGTTTTACGCTAAGCTGTGAAGTGCGTTGTAGGTAGCAAATGTCTCATCTTTTTTAACTTAACTGATGTCATGACAAAAAACGACGGGTCTTTAAATTATACAAATAAAAAACCCGTCGCTTTTTTGTCCTGTCTAGTCAGTTAAGTTAAATTATTCAGAGATATCACAAAGATGTACTAAAAATTGTAAACAATATTCCTCATGAGAAAATAATTATTTGCTGCTAGTAACTACTAACCTTATTTACTCATCACTGAATAGAAAACTCGTGATTTATGCAAATAAACTTACCATTAATGTGACTGTAAAAATACTACTTTTACCTTACTACAGACCTTCGTTTATTTTCATAAGGCTATAACTTGAATTAACCGAGACCCACTAAAGTACTTACTTTTGAGTATCAAGTTTATGTAGCAGGCCTTTTCATTTAGATTGCTTGTACTTGATGGATGTTTATATGAATTAGTGCGGGACCAAGTGTACTGCATTTCTAATTGTGCAATGAAATGAAGTGAAAATGTTTATATACAAAATTAAATTATAAAATATATTTAGAACATCAACGATTATTTATCCACTACCCGGTTCAACCCTGTCCTGAAAAACAAACTTAGCGGTCCTTAAAAAGTGATGAACTGTCTATAAACATAAAAGTAAATTCACGCGCATAATATTATACAAGAGGTTCAGGAGAACAAATATGGATTGTACCGAGCCACAGAGTAATCTCAAGAACTTCAGTTCCTGTGATAAAACATGAACGCATTATATAGAATATTATTTAAGCATTTTATATTCCTATGCCAAATTTAAAAATCTTCCCTAATGTAATCTTCATTTTCGTCGTAATTCTTTTAAGAAAAAAGCTTTTGTTCCACGATATTCCTCCGTGATTACATTATTAAGCAACTTTCCACCTAAATTGATAAAGACACCAACCTCTCTCTCAAGAGATATAATATTTTATATTACCATACGCGAACATAATAATATATTTAGGAAAGTTTCTACATAATCACATACGCGTACGATGTTAAATTTAAAGTATTACTTTTCGCAAATTCCTAATGGCCTTGGAAGGGATGAGATCGTTGAAAATACTTTTAGAATATTTCAATAATACGTGTGTACGGAAACATTGCCGCTAGCAAGAGATTTGGATACATGAAATTTTCTTATTTTAGTCTACAGACTTAAAATTATCTTTTCGCTACAGCTTTTAATTTATTTTTTACTACTGCTATTATTATACTTTTATAAGTACTTAGCGTTTAATTCGACAGGGCGTGCTACCGTGTAAAATTTACCACAATATAGTGTATAAAATTATAAATATATTTTTTCATACATTACCTAATTTTTATTTTTATTAATGCTATAGGTATCGTTAAGAAAAGTTTAATGGTCCACAATGTTTAATAAGTGATTAGAGTGAACATGTCTACATTTCTAATATTGTTGCTGAATACTATTAAAATGTTCATACATGTCTTTTTTGTTTCTTATGCCTAATAAAAACAAAAAAGACACTGAATATGAGCAAAAAAAAAATGCTTTTCGGATATGCTTTCTTAAAAAGTATAATACGTTGATAAAAAAAAACATATTACCATATTATTTTATTAAATAAGAAAATAAAACAAAAAAAATAATATTTTATATTGTTTATTAAGATTATATTTTATAATGTAATTGTATGTTATTTTGTGATTGAATCTTATTTTCTGACAAAACTAGAGAAGGAAAAGTGGTCATGCTCGTTTAACTAAGTTTCCGATGTTTGATTTTATTCTTGAGGCACAAGACGCAATCAGTACTGGGTCGTTGGCTTATTTAATTATCAGCTGTTGATCGAGTTTCTAACGACTTACTAATCAACGATGAGCTGAAATTACGCTTGTTTTATTCCACCTGATGCAATGCGCCAATAAAATAGTTCTTATTACGCTCCTCTGTGATCACCAAGGCTGTGCCGGACAGGGCTATCAAACAGGTTTGGGAGACCAGATTAAGAGTAGCTCAGCTGGAGGGTACTACACCCGACTCTCTGAATCAGCATATGGCGGGGTGGAATGAAACAACTAGCGGGTCCATGTAGTAGGGGCAGTTCAAAGGCAGGCGGACAATCCCCAAGGAAGAGAAGTCTGGCCTTGTCTCCGAGAGCAGCCTGTCGCTGGAGAGATTCTGTTGTTTCTAGATTCGGGACCCTTCAATTATGGCGGCAGAAGGCAGCCGCATGGGGGCAGTCGGTAGCGGCAACCCATGTGTCTAGTGTAAAATATATTGTATTATTTATAATGTCACGCCGTAAAAATGAACAACATATCTTAATATAGGCATGAATTTGAATTACAAAAACGAATGAAAAGGAAAATGAATGTGAGAGAAAGAAATAAGAGCGTAAAACTTCTCGGTATCTAAATGTCCACGTACCAAGACAGGATTCAATCCTACATACACGACCGCTTCCGCCACTTAACTTTAAGTTTGTATTGTTTTAAACATCGAACAGCACTCTATTCCGCAAAGTTGTCCTAAAGTTAGAAAAAGAAATAATGAAGGAAACGTGGGCGTTTCTTGAACAAAATTCTCACATCCTAAATGTGTTTTTGTGAAAAGTTGTTGATTCACGGTATAAAAGATAATCTGTGTGTTAATAATTATTGTCATCTCAATAGTCATTCTGTCTAACCTTGACAGTTTTATTTTTCAGCCAATACAATCCAGGAGGCACGGCGTAACCAACTAACTGTATCACGCTAAAATTGAACTTACCCCGAGATCAAATTATTTGGCCATGTAAATATTACTCTTTTTCTATTTTGACATACAAAAGACTATTTCCTTAAAAGAGGTTTTGTAGATTGAAAATGACAACGAAGTTGAGTTGAAGTGGAGTCCACACTCAGTCAGCGTCGAGTCGTTATAATGTGCGAACACCTTAAAGTTATCTACATAAGAACTCCATTACATATTAAATGAGTAGCCTACCTTAATCTAGAGATGAAATACACGTATAAAGTGCGGTATTATCCTCACGAATGCCAATGCGGTAAGCTAGTCTTATATTGTTTTTTTTTCAGCCTTTACTAGCAAAGCTACATAAAGCCTGCATGTAAAATGTTTTTTGATTGAGGATTACGAACGCGAACAAATTTACTTAATCCTGGTACGGATATTTTGTACGATTTTTACTGAACCGACAAAAGGAAATTAAAATGGTTTAGCGATTCTTAATTTTTAATACCTACTATGTCTAACAAGTACGTATTGAAGTCACTATTTTTTATTGCTATATAATATAATCATAATTTTGTTTTCGCACAAGTCCTCCACGAAATGTTTTTTTTTACTAGCATTAAAATTATATTTAATTATATATTATGTATATATATATATTATAATTGTATTTGCTTCCTTAAGGAATGTCCTCTCTTGATCTCACTCAAACAACTTTCGTTGAGTCCAATACGCCCATATCCACAGCCGGTGGGATTTTCTCGGCTTTAGAACAAAAGTGGAAGTGTGCAAAGTTAGATCAATATTATAATGAACACACCGCATGTATGATAAAAAATTAATACTGGTCTTTTGGGATTTAGTCATTAGTAAACAGCATAATATGCATAGCAGGACTTCCATGTATAGGAAGAGTAGTTTTACTAAAGTAATTTTATTGGATTTTCAAAATTTCAATACCTTTTTTTGCATAGGGATAAAAGCAACAAACATATTTTGTCAATTGTAGAGATCAGTGAAATATTTAAACAAAAACACTGTGTGTGACTTAAAAAACTGGCCACCGAGGGTTCCGTGCCAACGAAAGGAAGGAAGGTGTCTCTGCGACATTTTTTATTTTATTATAAAATAACCTAGTTTTTCATATAGCATTTGTATGAAAGACAAAGTTGTATTTGTGTTTTTTTTTGAAAATGTATTATTTCTTATTATCTAATAAAGATATTTCGCTCAAACCTTTGAAATTTTCCATTGAGATCTACAGCATGTATTTTTTTTTAGATTTCGCACTCCATTATTTTAAAAGTCAGAGGGTGAACCACTCTACTCATTTTTCCACTTTGGAAACGTCTATATTTCAAGCAATTGATATTGACGAAAAATTGTTTTTGTAACCTTAATGTCATATGACCTATTCATATACATTCCTTACATACAGGTTGGTCGAAAAAAAGATTCAATTCTATGTATGGAGTGAAGGAGGCGGGATTTCTTTTATAATTATGAAATTATTATTTTTTTATTAAAAGTTCCAATAGCGGCTTACAGAAATCATCAACCTACAAATTCAATTACGAGTGACATACGGACAGACGGACAGACAGACATGACGAATCTATAAGGGTTTGGTTTTTTTGGTTACAGAAGCAACTGGTGTTTACTCTTTACAAACGAACTTTATTCTAAAGGGAAAGAGTTAAGAGAGGTAAGTTTCTTGAGCCTGACAATATTATGTTTCATATAATATTATTTCAATTTTTTTAACACCAACACAGGTGTGATAATAGTATAATATTTTATTTAATTTACTTTGTTTACTAGTTACAGTTGAAAGAGTAACAGACTTGTTTGAAGAAAGATTTTACGCTAATGTTTATTTTATGAACTATACAAATATGTTACAACAAACGACAGGAGGATAACACGAGTAGAGCGAAAACTGTCTGTGTGGATTTGTGGAAATTCCATCATCTGGACGCAACGGTATTTAAGACCCGGCTTTTGCATGGTCGAACAAGTATAACAGAAACATGGGTACTATTCAGCTCGGTTCGTGTAATATATATTTTATAATACGTCTATATAAATATAAATACATTTTTAGAAAATTTTATTTATTTTATAATCATGAAAATATTTTTTTAGGAACCTCTGCACTTTTGAAGATTTCTAAATATTAATGTCGTCCTAGCCGATTTCGGCTACAGCCGGGAGAAGAGAGAAACAGTGTGTATAGATTTGTACAAATTCCTTCATCTGGACGCTACGGTATGTAAGACCCGGCTTTTGCACGGTCGAACAACTTTGAGAGAAACACCGATACAATTTATGTTGTGCTGTAAATTACGTGTATAATAAGCCGGTAGGTAAATATATGTTATACGTTGTCCGGTTTTTGTTTATTTTAAAATGACCATTTGGATAGAAATTGACACATTAACTCAGTTACAGTTTGTCTTATTCTTCTAAAAGAAATATCCACCTTTCCAGTAGAGTTTTATGGTAGGAAAAAAACAATGGAGCTGTTTGTAAAAACTGGCAGTTGCTCAGTAGGCTTTATAGCCTTTATAGACTAGAATATTAGTTTTGTATATAGAATTATGAGATCAAATTATTTTATGTGACATTGTCAATTACAAGTTATCAATTAATACTGCTATGTTATGCTGCTGCAGGTATCTAATTTTTAAACGTACATAATAAACTTAGGTGAATTGAAGTGAAAATTCAGCGCCAGCTTATTATATCCGAAAAGTTTTGTAAAAGGCGGAAATGGAAATTTTTCTCATGCATTCATAATATTCTCAACAGGTCTTGAAAAATTCTATAATTCCTTGTAAATTTCCAATTCTCGGACAATAATATATAAGAAAACATAGACGTGTTGAAGTGGACCACTTTATACAATAATTAAATTAAAGTTAAACAGGAAATATTGAATCGGAGAAATAGTAATTTTCTTTCTGCAATGATATCATTAGCATGTTTTTCAAGATAAATAAAGTCGGACTCCAAACTCAGTAGACCTCGCGTATACACTCAATACAAAAAAAACTAAGTGAACGTGGGTAATGATTTTTTTTATTTATACTATTTTTATATTCTTATCTGTTGCGGTGTACACCGCAACATAAAAAAAAAACATTTTTTTATTTTATTTTTATTGCTACAATTAGGCTTGTAGCTATTTACCTGTAGCGGTTGAGAGCAAAACACGTAATCGCAATACCAAATTGTCGAGCTCTGAAGTCAGTCAATAATCAACAGTCGTTCGATTTATTAAAAAAAAATAGGTTTTGAAATAAATCAAAAAATGCCTCATTATAAAGGTCAGCTTACTTATGATATGTTGTATAATCCGAGAATAGTCGTCAGTAAATCCCCATTGCCAGTATATCGCGAAGACTTGTCTCCGAGCCATATAAATGAGCCTACCTGGCGGCTGACATAGACAAATGGAAATACCACACACTCACCTAACCTGATATACTTTTACCCTAACAGCTATTTATTTTGTAATACTTGTGTAGGTGCATAAATCCATGCGATATTCAGTTCCGCGCCTTATTAAAGGGTGAACTAAATTGATTTGGTGATGTGTTCTTTATACATTAATTATATTATTAACGTGCCACGGCCATTCTTCTGTGCAGAGCCTGAGGATAAGGAAAGAGCAGCTCATTTGATACTAGGGTACACATGATCCCGTTTGCGTGTGCTAATATAAAGAAACTGCGGGCGTTTCTAGAGGAGATAAATTGGCAGTTAAGTTTGAAAAGATCAACTCACACACAAAATAAGCGCGAATAGTGTCAAGTTACGTAAATCGGCCGAACACCAAGTAACCAAGTACCAAAACTTTATAAAAGTTTAACTTTCAATATACAATATGTTATTTTGAATGGAAAACTGACATCCGTATAAGACAAAAATTAGTTTTACATATTTTAACAATCGCTTGAGTACATTTCTCTTTTGCACCCTAGACATTTTTTAAATAATATCCTGAACAATTTATCCATATTATAGTAAGAGTTAAATACCACATCAGTTTCCGTATACCTTATGGTAACGAAATTGAATTGCTCAGCATCTGTTTGTAAATACATCTATTAGGGTACGCGCAAATTGCATGTACGCAACACATTACCGCCATAGACGGGAGTTACGAGCGCAATCTAGAATGTTTAACATCTGCGAACTGATTTAAGGAATACCGTTTTAAATATATTTAATTGAAGTTGGTTCAGAGACGACATAACATGATGTTTTATTTAATCGTTTAAAAAAATACTTGAAGCGTACACTATAACTGTGCGTAGTCCCGAAATATGCTGGATCTCTAGAAGTATACTCCTTTTTAGGGAGTTACTAGTAGAAGAGAGACAACATAGGGATTTAGCAATTCCTTTGTGTAAGTTTTCGATAACTTGAAAAATAAAAAAATATACAGCCAATAAAGAACGGCTGGTTTTATTGAAGCACACGCTTAGATAATAATTCATTTTACCAGACACGAGTGTGTATCTGACACCCGCGTTCAGATAGAAACGATCGGGTGTTTGAGGTTTTATTTACGTGACACATATCACGTTTATACGACATCAAACATAAAGAAAAATGCCAATAAAGACGTGTGTGTGAAGAGCTGCTTATATAAAGCAGTTTAAAACGATTGAGTATACCACAAATCTATTTAATAAAAAAAAATAGCATTACAATATTGATGAAGAAACAGATACATTAGTTATACTTATAAGCTACGCTGCACAGTATCAACCAAGTATACAAGTTTCCTACAGTTCTCTCACTAGGATGTATTGCGAGAGCTAGAATGTGACGGTTACCTGAATGTATTGACCTCGGTTTTAAAATTAAACGATAACAGAAAGATGATATTAATTAGGTATTTACTCAAATCTAATTTAAAAACAAGCGTTACTTACTGCATATTAAGCGTGTATGTTAATTCATATTAGGCTTCTAATTAAATGAGTCTATGAGAACCTTAGTGGCCTTATTCAATAGACAAGCTTTTTGAGTACCATAGAAAATAAATACAGCAATTCTAGCAAACTAGCACTTTTCAGAATACATACTTTTTATTACTTTTATATTTTATTTGACCTACTATTGTTCCAATTTATGATTTTTGTAGTGAGAAAATAGCTTTATTGCCTTTCTTCTATACTTTATATACAGATAGGCCACTTTGGCATATGGTTTTGAGAAATAGGTTAGAAAAAAACGGTTATTAGGCCAAATATTTATTGAAAACCTAAATAAAAAAAAAACATCAGCAAGTAAACTTAGAAATGAAATTTTATTAGTCACTATCAATGTCATCCTCAACATCTATGTCATTTCTTACTGACACATTATCTTTGATATACAAAAGCTGTGATGCACTGGAGGTATAAAAGGCAAAAGATCTAATGAGCCCTTTTTTTTCACAACTGTTCGGTTTGCCATCAGAGTATAAACAATCCAACTTAATACCAGTCAAATCTGTAGAGGCCCTTTTCTTTAAATCTACATTTTCAAATAAAATACCCTCATTATTAGAATATTTAAAAAATTGTAAATGGATGAAGTGTGTTAAACAAAAGCTGAGCCATTGCATGGCAGCCATCATCTCATGTCTGAGTAAGCCTCAAGCTGATGTTGGATGGCTTCTGTAAAAACTGTACATATTTTTTTATCGCCATATAAATACAAACAAAACAAAATAAATATTTAAAATTGTATATTTTGCTATTATAGTCCGAAAATTTCAACGAATTTCGGTATATACCTAAGTACCTAACATTACTACAAAGTAAAGACAAAAACTTTGTTTTTTTAATATATTGAACATAATCATACCCACTTTGTCTTAGATAAAGACAACTCTTTAAATTCATTCGATTGCTAGGTGCATTCCACCGGTTATAAAAATGTATAATAAATTTATATTCCTTTAATTAGTTACAAGTACATACACATAACTTGTATAAGAAATTAAAATTATCATAATAAAATCATCATAATAAATATGAGTAATATTTAATTTTTCGGCTAATAAAAAAAACTAAACAGAGAAAATTAATTAAGAAATCGTACGCGTAGGTTATAATTACGTTGTTAACAACGTATGCCAGAAATAGCTTCAGCGCACAGGATGAACTCATGTATTACGTGTAAATTTCATACCCAAGTGGTACAATATGAACTTTAAATTAGAAAACTTGGGTGGAATATTAAACTTAGTATATTAGCACTATTTCTAACCAAGTTAACTATGGAGCTAGCATCCAGACAGCCAAGTCAAACCAATTTCAAGCTGATAGAATTACACGTGTAACACACACACGAACCATTTGCAGCCATTTTTCCCCTCTTAACCCAAAAACTATTATAATACACGCAAGATACATATTATGTTTTATTTTATAAATATATTTCAAAAGGTTAATAAGATATTTTTAGACTTTAATATGTCTAAAAATCTCAATTTTTATCACTGATTGACCAATAGATAAAACTGGGCAAGTACCACTTGTAACCAATAATACCGCCGTAAAGCTGTGTTTGTGAATCAAAAGGGAGACGGAAAAAAGTAACACATCTGCATCGTAATCATGGGCGTTAGTAGTCAATCACCCGCAAGTCTTTTTTTTGTAGTATAATTATTATAAAAAGACTGGTGTTCACTCGACTTGGAAGTTTTTCAAATTAACGATCTATGTAATTGAAAAGATCTATGTAACAAAACAGGGCGTTGGAGCTACGGAGAACTAAGTACAGCAAAGCTCAGCGAATCGAAGAACCGCAATGGTCCGATCACAGGCTGATTAAATTATCTATCCTAGTTCCATCTATTCAGTGAATGACTATTCGTTACATCATACACAACCAATGTGAAAGACACCAGGGTTTAAAAGACCGTATAATGAGCTATCGTATATTTTGTTAAAAATACATACATACGAATAATAATATTCACCCTCAGAGAGATGTGGGGAGAAAGATTTTAGACGAATTGAGGCGGCACGACAGTGGAGGTACCTCTCGTTTAGACGAGACCGGCGTAAAGTGACGCCTGTGCTGTTGCGTTTCGTGCAGTGTGTAAATAGCCGGTGGACCATGGAGGTGGGAGGAGGAAGGAGGGTAACGCATCTGTTTATCTCTATGCAGATGGCTATGGGCGTCGGTAGTCATGAAAATGGCTCCGAGTTCTCGTTTGCCCCTTATACTATAAGAAACCTAGGTAAAAGACATCATACGATTCTATATTGTATTTTGTTGTAAAAACATATTATAACTCTCTTATCACATAAATATCATTACAACGAGCACCGTTTCCGCCCTAATATAATATTTTGCTTTTAGCAAGATTAAATTATATGTATTGCTGCGGGTCAGGTGAAATTCAATTTCTTTTGGGAATGAAAGCGAGTCGCTTATAGCGGGCGTTCACAAATATTCCTCGACCACAAATACAGAGGCTCGAGTTACCTTCTACCTTAGAGCACTCGCCTCTCATACAGATGAAGCTGCACTGAGCCTTCAGCCTGTTAGCGTAGAGTCTACCTAAAAAAAAAAAGCAAATATTCCTCTTATCTTTGTCCTAAGAGCGTATGCTTGTATATTTTAATACAGTAATTTAAGACAATGATTTAGTATTAAATTATATAATATTAAAGCCATGTACATTTTTTTATTAATTGATATGGATATGGAATACACAGGAAACAATTTTTATTTGTTTGTATCCGAAAGGCTCGAAACCTACTAGACTTAAATGCAATACCTAGAAAAACAGTGTACTTAGTACAATATTAAGCACATCATTGGACTAGCGCGACGCGGTTTTACCCGCATAAATTTCTATGCCGTAGAAAATAGAAAATCATTCTATAGCATCCATTGCAACATTCCCACAGCAACATTATACATTATACACACATTATACATTATAATATTTCGGAATAAAAACAACCTGTGTTAATACAAGTTACTCTTTATGTGTGTGTCAAATTTCATGAAAATCGGTTCTGCAGTTTTTTCGTGAAGGAGTAACAAACTAACGAACATACAAACTTTCGCATTTATAATATTAGTAGGATAGGGTGACGTGTCATCCCTGTTACCTTCTTACGAATAAATAAAGTTCAAATAAAATAAAAGCACACTTACGTGAAAATATTAACTAAACTATAGGATAGTTTAATAATAAAAATGTGAAAATGAGTTTGTTTGTTATTCTTTTAAGGCAAAACGACTCAACCTATCATCATGTTACTTTGTACATATGGTATATTCCTGGATATTAGAAATGAGAGAATAGTTTTTATGAAAAAAATATATTTTTTTTAGAAGAGTCAAAAAAAATTGTGTGGCAGATATTGGAATCCTATTGCAGTTCTATTTAAATAATAAGTTCGTTGACATTTATAGAAGAGCTTAGTGATGAGCTTCAGTGCTACTTGTTTATGAGTTATTATGCGTTATTAATTAACAATATTATCCATTATATAATTAACAAACAACCCTTTGTGCTCGTGACATATTTCAACACTAATTGGCTGTCGTCGGTGTGACATATGACCTGCCTCCGATCTACAATCCATTACTAATTTGAGGGCGAAATCATGTAATTGCATGAATGATGACTACTGAAAGGAATTCTGAGTGAAGTTAAATAAGGCATATATTTTGTAAGTTGACGTATATGATTTAATGTTATATTAATAATAATAATAAATGTATTATTTTATCAATGGTAACAAAAGTGTGTAGATACGCTATGAAATATTTTAGGTATAATAAAATAATTACTAAACCAGTTTAATATTTTGGAAGCGGAAGGAGAACGGAGGGCAGCGTTTATGTATAGTCTCTATGCGGATGTCTCTGGGCGCGAGTAATCATGAAAATGGCTCCAACTACTCGATTATCCTCTTTTACCATAAAAAAATGCATTATCAATTTTTATCCCCCCACGGCAGTCATATCTCATTTTTTGGTGAAACACTATTTACTCTTATGAAAAACAACATAAAGCTTATATTTGAATGCTTTACTTCGAACTGAGGTAGAGTCAAGTCGGTGTGGAGTCGTTATAATGTGCGAAAACAAGAAACCAGAATCGAGGAGGTACAACTGATCAGCTGTTATATCTCGCTCATTTGACACAGTTGCAATATGTCAGCTATTCTTCTGCCACAATTCGTTCGGCTTGTGAATTTCCGGTGGCTCTTTAGAAGGCTGAAGAGAAGTGGGTTATTTCGTCTTCATAAAAAAGACGGCGTAGGTTGGATGACTGATATTACAGAAATTTTAGGATGATACTATTATTTTTGTAAGCCGAATAACATAATTTTTATGTAAGTAGAGAGAAAAGGAATGTGACTGTTAGAGTCACATTCTTTATTATTTTTATGTAGTCCCTCATACTTACATAAAATTGTATTTATTACGTTGCCTCTAGCTCCACTGTGACAGAGCTTTTCTATCATAGACAGTAATTTAATTAATTGAAATGTAATTAATTAATATATTAATGTATCTTCTACACAGGCTGGGCGTGGTAGAATATTGACGTTCATTCGTATCACAACAAAGAGATTATTAATATCATAATTTGAATAAAAGAAGATTTATTTTTTTCTTGATTGGCTAAACATTTTTAATCAGATTTTTAGGGCGCTTAAATTTTCTTTGTGTAAGATAAATTATTTGTTATTCAAATGCAATCAGGTAAAATAATTTAGTCGATGACACACAACGGCATATTATAAATTGAATAGGATGTAATCGATTTGAATTATATGGATGCGAACCAAACAAAAAATTGAATATAAATTTTTGAAATTCCAAGTGAAACGCGTTATTTGTTTACCATAAATTTATTACCTTGAATTACTACTTAATCTTAATACGCCAGTATATTGCGAATACTTGTTTCCGTGGCACATTAATAGGTCTACCTGGCTGCTGACTTAGACAAACAGGACCAAACTTACCCACAACGCTAAACTGATATGTAGGCTGAAATAAGGTTATTTATTTTGTAATACTTGTGTTGGTAACGCATAAATTCATGCGATGATTAGATCCGCGTCCGCATGAATGATGACTTCATTTAGTTCATTGATACACACGTTTTTTTTTAAGAGGAAATGCGGAGCTGTAATGAAAAAATACTAGTGTTAAGAGTATTTGAGTAGGTTTGATCTAATTGGTTGAGGGCAAACTAAAGGAATTATAAATATTCAAAGCCTCCTGAGAGCCAGGTACGGATACTATGTTTATGTGTACGTGGTCTCTGAGTCGCAAGGCCACTCTCAAACGGCGGGCAAACGGAAGTTCCGGCGAATTCGGAAAAAGATCATTTTCATCGAGGTTCTGGTTTGAATGAATAAAAAGATCGAACGGTAAAAATATATAAAGTCACAAAGGCATGTAAATTATTATATGATTATATTATGGAGTTTAATATATTATTTTCATCATAACTCCAATTACCTACGGTATGAAAGAAAATAAAGAAGATTATACATATTTTCTTATTTGAATTTTTGAGTGGCACAGATAATACCGCTGTCAAGTCGCAGCTATGCTATCGAGATTGTTACGGTTTATAGTTCGGTAGACAGTTTTCTATGGCCAATTTGAGGAGAAGACAGAAAGAAGGACGACACGTCTACAAAATTACCATACGTATGTTTGTGTAGGTTGAAATTCATCAAAACGCTTTGTATATTCGATTACCACTTTATGTTATAAAAATATGAAAAGTGTATTTAATTTTTTATAGACGAATAATAATATGAATTTTAATAAAATAATAATAATTAAAATACATATAATATAAATAATTTTAATATTTGAATAAATTCGAAAATCGCCGAATAGAAAACGTGAACTACTTTTCAAGCTTATTTCACGCACGGAGAAGTCTCAGATTTAGCATAGCAAAAGTTTGTACGAATAAGAAGTGCAGACGCCTAGAATTTTTATTAAATG
>LUGF01031301.1:112596-124450 GCA_001625245.1 Calycopis cecrops
ACCCGTTGTCCTCGGCCAGATAATAATAGTATAACCTATTAATCGCAATAAGTCCGGTTTGCCTTCTCCCATTAGTCTGGGAAAGAAGGGGGGTTCTGTCCCCCTATCGACCACAAATACAGAGGTTCGACGCTCCAGGTGAGTTCACCTCTCATATCGATGAAGCTGCACTGACCTTCAGTCCTTAGCGTAATTTCTACCTAAAACAAAAAAAAATGTTTTTGATAATAATAAATAAATAAAATAATAAATAAATAAATATACAAGGATGTCTGAACGAAATCACTATAATGATTATTCGTCATGTTTTTTTCGCCGTTTTGTGCCTTTGCACAAATTTCTTTAATTGATCTGCAATAATAACACCGCTAATTCTCTTTTTTACCTCTCAAATGAATCTCGGGTGAAGCTAGAACCCGTACCTAGTTGCCGTCATGCCAAATTTGCACGTTTACGTATACGCCCACGCATTCCCGCTTGCAATTGATGCGTGTTTTTAATGGATAACAATAAAAGCACGCGTGAAATTGCGTGTATTTATTATATTAGCATATTTTTGAAATTATAATTTAATATTCCCTTCCTACCTCCATGGGCTACCGGACACTTACATGCCGTACGAAACGTGATAGCACTGCTAAAGGGAATCGTGTAAAAGAGAGGTACCTCCCCGGTTGTGCTACGTCAATTTGGCTGCAATACAGCGTGAATAAACTTTAATTGATGATTGATTGAAATTATTATTTAAATATTATTATTAAAGATTATGTAAACCTAAATGTACATTGCTTATCCCAGTTAGATATCTTTGTGGAAATACAATTATTATAGATTTATTAATATACCCAATAGCAAATTTAAAATTTCTATTGCTAAATCTTAATACTTCTATCGATCGATGTATATAGAGAAAGTACAATATATTCCTATTCCGCTTCTAAGCAGCATACAAATAGATTACAACATGATGCGTGAAGCGACACTTGCATGCGTATTTGAACTCTCTCACTTGTACTTATTTTTCCACTTAAAATGTTTTTACTTCGAAACTAAAAATTTTATAAGCATGTCAATAGCACCTATTTTATCATCACCAAATGTTATTTGTTACACTTATTAATGTAAATAGTAAGTAACCAGTAATGAGTTCTTTTAGTTTACTCTTACTAAGGACACAAAAACAATATTAAGATGCTGCCACATTTTTTGATACCATTCGCCACAGAGATACGATAAACAATCATGAAGGAGACTTTGTGTTTGATGATAGCTGGTAATATATAAACTCAATATCATAAATGCCTTTCATTTGTCTTTGTCAGACACCTTTTGTTTTCTTCTCCTATTGTCATTAAAGAAGCTTTCTTAAGAAGCTACGAAGCTAGAAGCTAAGAAATAAGCTAAGAAAGTTATTATTTGAGATTTAGTTTGATTAAAAAGAAGTATTAATGATATTAATATAAATTCAATTACATTCACCTGTCTCATATCGAAATATAAACTAAGAAAGACCACAAACTTTTTTCATAAGGTAAGTCTTTTTTTATTACGACGAGTAAAAGTTGTTTATATTTTTTAATATAAATTAAAATTAAACTATAGATGGTTATTTAATTTTAAATATATTTATATTTACGTGAAATAACGTAGTGTTTTACTTTTAACTGTACAATGTACTTAAATAAAAGACACAGTAACTGTATAGGCACTTTTCAATTGTTGATACTATATTATGTTTAATATTTTTTTGCCATTTTTTCAGCACCCTTGCCAGTAATTTACATAACTGCTAGTCTCACGGACATCGGCATCACCACTAAAATGACCAAACTTTTTTTTTAAACAAACCTGCCCAGTCGAATCTAAGTGAACATAGAGTCTGAACATCGTAGAGGTAATGATAACTGTACTGGAGGCTCGCTCTCAAGATCCGCACGCGACCTACCAATGTACAATGGCACTACCGATAGTTTTGGTTACGCTGCTGTAAAGAATATGTAATATGTATGTAAACGAACACCTTTTAAACACATACCAATTGTTTAAATTATATGCAAATATTTAAAGGTCCATAGCCCCATCAATTTTTTATTTTTGTACTACTAGCTGCGCCCTACATCCGTGCAAATATTAGTATTGATTGTTGCTGCAACATCACAACGAGATTTAAAATTTGCACTTAAAGTAAAATAAAAGCTGACCATGAGTTCAGATGTGGCATTTTTATTTTGCTTTTATGCGTTGTTTACATTGATTGGAAAGAGGATTAAACGTTGGCGGACGTGCATCGGAACGCAACCTATGTAACCCTCGCATAAAACGTAATATTATTCATAAAATGACAAACCGGTAAACCCAGCTTATTTTGTTTTTACATCCTTTATCCGCAAAGTTACATGAAGCTTTTGTGTAAAATGTTTTTCGATTGAGAATAACGAAAGCGAACAGTTAATCCCACCATATTTAGATCACGTTTTTTCACTTCCCTTTGGAATCGAATTTTAGTAGTATTGTGTTTAGAGGTGCCTTCCTATTACTATCATGTGATACTACGTTATCACTGATATTGACACTGATGATGTCTAATGATCTCTTACGTACACCATATCGGCGTAAAGTGACAGCATAACAGTCGCGTTTCGTGCTGGGTGTAAGTATACGGTGAACTTCCTACTTATTTCTGTTGCTTTTACTTTTAGAATATCTTTTAACGCATTATCTATTCATAGCAGCCACAATTTTGCAATCAGTACTTGTTAGCGCTACGGATTTAACGCTTTTAACTATTCAAATATAATCTAATAAACGTGAGATAGCATCAGTAGAGCGAAAACTTCCAACAATGGCATGTAAGCAAGATCCGGCTTTTGCACGGTCTAACAACTTTGAGAGAAATACCAAAACAATTCAGGTCTTGTCGTGAACTAAGTTTATAATACGTCTGCGTTAATATTTGATTGTTCGTTGTTCGGTTTCTATGCATCTTATGACAATAACTATTTACTAGCTGGTTTTCACAAGAACTATATATTTTAATCAACATTTGACAAGTGCAAGATTCTTTAGCGGTAACCAACAAGGAAATTTTTTATTTATATGCAGTAAAAGGGACTTATTCGCGTTATAAAATCGTCATAAAATCAGTCTACTCGTGACCACGGCGGTTGCATTACGGCCGAAACGTTGAGAGTCGAGGTAAATACTTCGTTTTTATAACGCGATTAAGTCTCGTTTACAGTATATAAATATGAATGCAATTCGTGAAAGCTTAACAACTTAAGGAAAATTTTATTATGAACTAACTGTACCCGACGCACGTTGCTACGCCAACAATTTCTAAGCGATTAAAAATACATCATCATACTGACTTTCATGACAATCGGTTGAACGAGGCAGAAACTGCTACTCTCCTGCGCCACCTGGTGGTGAGTTACATCTATGAACATGTCATATTCGTTTTCTCTGTGTAAAAATACATGGTCATACAATTTTTTATGACAATCGGTTGAACGGGGCAGAAGTTGCGCCACTTGGTGGCGAGTGGCATCAATGAGCATATTGTACAACCTTCATACATAATATAACAATTTTCATAGTAATCGTTGCAGTAGTTTTTGAGTTCAAAGATGACATACAGACAAACATTCATTTTTATATATAAAGATTGCACCAGCAAACATGGCACGTAATCTATACTAATAATATAAAGCTGAAGAGTTTGTTTGTTTGAACGCGCTAATCTCTGGAACTACTGATCCGATTTGAAAAATTCTTTCAGTAGGTATTATTTAGTACATTCAGCGAGGAAGGAAAAAATTTAACCGACTGCGGTAAAAAACTGATTTACGTAAACGGAGTTGCGGGCGTCCGCTAGTTACTAATATTTTTTCTCAACTCTAACAAAATCACTATGTTTATTAAAGAAAGTGTGTCTAAATTATGAATAATCATTATTTAGACACACTTTCTTTTATCTTGTCCATTTAATTAATATCTTATGGAATTGATTGTAAAGTACGTGTGTTGAAACAGAATTGAATCGCTCCGCAGCTGTTAGTAAATGCGACTATTAGGATAGTGTTAATTGCATGTACGCGACACATTACCGCCATTAGCAACGGGAGTAACGAACGCAATCTAGAAAGTTCTAAATGGTTAAATGTAAACCGTTTAATTTTTTTTGAAGTTGATTTTCAAATAGCATGTTCTGATGGAATAACATTTTTTTGGCGCTACATATTATGTAATGTGATCGAATATATCCAAATGACAGAAACGTCCCTAACAATGATGCACGGTATTTAAATCTGCCTCAGAATATTCATCTTTTCTCAGAAAGTCCACTCATATAAAAATTCATAGTTCCCGTAGCGTAGTAACATTATAGTCAAAGTGATTTGTTATTCTTTCCTCGCAGTGATTGTGTGATGATTCCGATTTTCGACATCCCGTAGGAATGAGCGATTTTTCCGCAGTAAAAAGTATTTTTGATGTTGACCAGGCTAAATATATACACCACAAAATTTTCCATTCGAATCCGTCCAGTTGTTCCGGAGATTAGTCCGGACAAACAGACACACAACAACAGTCGTTTATAAATCTGGTAAACTATTTGTAAAGTTCAAATAGCTTGACACATACATTTTGCTGTCATCCATAGATGACAGAGAATTACTGCAAACGGATTAACATTGGATGTAGATTTAAAAGTAATCTGAAATAACGAATGGAGCTCTATTTGAGATAAGAGCGATCACACATTTGTAACTTGTGAAGCTCATGAGTGTAGTGCGTTCTGGTTAAATTGGAAATTCAATATTGTTTTCAAGTGGAAGTTTTAATAATTAAATGAAAATAATTGGATATCAACAATATTTCGCAGAATACATAATTAACTTTACGGCTCAAGTTTACAACCATTAATTCAAATTGAGTGACCTCGAGTTGAGTAGTTCAGATTTAAATTATGTTAAAATAATAAAATATTTTTAAGACGTTGATTTTTTATTGCACAGAGGATAAGGTAGAATGACCTGTCACAATAAAACATCTTAAAATTCCGAACGTATACCACCTTATCGAATATCTACATGTCTTAGAATTCTATAAAGTCTGTATCTACCGAGCAAGGCATCAGGTTAAGAAACCAGATAACTTGAAAATTATGGTAATGTTTTTCGTTTAATTTTTTTCAATGAACGGCTTGACATTAACTTTTTTTTTATTTTTAATTATCAGGACAACTTATACCTCAAATTCTTAAGCGTAGACAGAGAAAAAAGGTTTCCTCTATCTACGTTCTTAAGGTTTGAGTTGTCATTAAATATGTCTTCACCATCTTGAGAAGAAAACGGAGTTATTAAACTACAAAATTACCATGCATTATTATATCAATGGATGATATTGTATTTAGAAAGAGGGTAATGTTTTACGAGGGTATGTATCTGTCAAGTATGTAGAAATTGATGAATATTAATAGATCTTCCTACGACGAGAGGTAAGATATTGACAATGGAAGTGCTACCAGGAACAAAAAATCTGGCACGACATACCAGGGGAGATACGTATCGGTAGCGTGATACCGCCTTAAAATGATGGTTATAATGTCGCATTTCTTGCGGTTTGTATGTTCCAGGTGACCCCGTGGGCCTCCATTTAGGAGTGAAGCATTGATAATCGATAAAAAAGCATTAAGTAATGCATGTTCTACTACGAACTGATGTGGTTTTATCACCCACTTATTAGATCTACAGTAATGACAATAATATTATCTTACCTAGTAATGCAAGTAATGCATGTTCTACTACGAACTGTTGTGGTTTTATCACCCACTTATTAGATCTACAGTAATCACAATAATATTATCTTATCTAGTAATGCAAGTAATGCATGTTCTACTACGAACTGTTGTGGTTTTATCACCCACTTATTAGATCTACAGTAAGGACAATAATATTATCTTATCTAGTAATGCAAGTAATGCATGTTCTACTACGAACTGTTGTGGTTTTATCACCCACTTATTAGATCTACAGTAATCACAATAATATTTTTTTATCTAGTAATGCAAGTAATGCATGTTCTACTACGAACTGTTGTGGTTTTATCACCCACTTATTAGATCTACAGTAAGGACAATAATATTATCTTATCTAGTAATGCAAGTAATGCATGTTCTACTACGAACTGTTGTGGTTTTATCACCCACTTATTAGATCTACAGTAATTACAATAATATCTTATCTATATGCTATTTTATACATATCCGTAAGTGTATTACGTATACCTATAATCTAGTTGAGAGAACCAGGGTTACTGGTTAAGTCGTGTTTGACGAACCACACCCGAACTCCGCTGAAATTTATAGTTTCACTTTGAAGCTAATTAATACTCGCTTTAATGTTAATCTTTAGCTAGCTAGATAAAAATCTATACTAATACTAGCTGCCCTCGGCGGATTCACCCGCGTAAGTTTCGATCCTGTGCAAATATCGAGATGAATAATAGATGATGGACGATTTTCAAATCTATCTGAGATGCACAATACATTTCAAGATTATCGGTCTAGTCGTTTTGGAGGAGTATAGTAACTAACATTGTGACACGGGAGTTTTATATCTATACTGATATAATAAAGAGGAAAGATTTTTTGTTTTTCTGCATCGTATACGCTCTATATTCATTCTTTCTTTATTTTTGGGATTCCTCAAATCTATTAATCTGAATTTTACAAATAAATTCAAAGGCATTCTCCTATATTATCACTTTCTCTAATCTCCTAACTCCTTTCTATGTAACTAACTATATTTTGAATTGAGAACCTTTTTTCTTTTTGAAGCCAGTTAAAAATATACACTTTTTGAATATACCTAGGTATGTAATGGTGGAGAAGAAATTTCATTAACGAATCGGTATTTCCAAAGATTTTCCTCTACAAACAAACCAAGTTAGAAACGTCTTTTTATTAGAAGTACAAAATGACAAACAAAAATATGAAGAAAAACATGGTATTAAATAACATATTTTATTTTATTTCCATTTATATTATTTTGTTTACTGTGATCATGGGTATTACCCACGACAACTTTATAAAAGAATGCCATTCAACTCAATAAGAGAGCACATGAAATAAAACCTTTATGCATAAAATCGCAACAATCGCAAAAAAAAGTAAATCACTATTCAAAACCTCCGATTTAATTGAAGATATTGTTGCATTGTAAGCAATGGGCAGATTATTATAGTTTGTAAAGTCCACAAACAATCTTAAACTATTACTTATAAGTTTTTTTTTTGTAGGGCAGTACTGTAATTTTTAATGCTTATGGAGATTCTTCCAAATGCCTGTCTGTATTGTAAAAGTTTTTATTCTCCCTCGAGAATCCTTTTATCGTGTAAGTAAAACAGTTTTAATTATAAAACCTACATCGACAAAAACGTACAAAGTGCGAAGAACTAAAAGGTTTGAACTACGTTAGCTGCAGCATAAAGATCGAGAAGTCGAAACCTATCGCCTGGTAAAAAAAATATCTTTAAATGTCACTTAGTATAAATTTTAAATGATGCAGTACTGTCCGAGTCAAAAATCTGTAAACTGACACGAACAGTGAACACCCTTCAAATGAGCGCGACAGTAAAGGTGCGCCGACCTCATTCGGCTACAATGCAGCGCTGACACTCCTCTTAGTAAAGCAACGATACGCCATGTTCTTTATACGCGAGTCCTTAAATTGTTAGTTTATGTAAATTGACGTACCATAAACGTTCCTGGACAAATACAATCTAATGCGCTTTGCTCAGAAGGGTTTAACTCGGATTAAATGAGACTCATTGAAGGAATTTTAAGTAACAAGTGTATGTAGTTACAAGCCTTCTCATTTAGATTACTGGTACTTCATGAGTGTATGCATAAATAAGTGTAGAACTAAATTCTAGTGCATTTGAGGCTAAATAATAAATTGTGTACTATTCGAGCGAAAAAAATAAATAACAAATGAAGTTCAGAAGTAGCTGAGAGCTTTTTATTTATGACGTTATTATTTGAATATTGTTTCTTTTTATAAACCTTATGCACTAAGTAACACACGTGTCTTGCACGAATACTCTCTTTCTATATTTTATCTAGATAATATCCGTCATATTACCTTACCAACATTTACAGAGATTTAACAAGTTCACTTAACGCTGACTACTTTCGTATCGTATCTGGTATTGTGTTATAATAAAAAAAAAATACTGAATAAACAAAGCGTTTCAGGAAATTAATGTTTGGAAACGTACGCATCGAAAACTTGCCAATTACAAGCCCGCAGTGAAATAGCGTAGTTTTATTTATTGTTAAAAAATTTTGTTGACATACAAGTACGTATATTGCTAACTATATAATTCAAGCATGTATATAGATGATTGATATGATTATTTACACATCTGGACGACCAGGCTGGATGGCGCAACGGGCAGGGCTCGGATAAGCAGAGCATAAGGATGTTGTGCCAGGGTTTGAAATGATGTCTAGTATCCGTAACACAACGATACTTAGCACGGGGCTAGGCTAATATGGTATATTAAGTCCACATATATTATTATTATTTAACTCTTCTAACAGTAAAAACTCCATAAGTTTAAAGATAGGTTGGCCTTTGTTGTAATAAAATCTAAACTCATTTCTACCTTCGTATACGTTTGATAGAATTTCGTGAAGCCAATTTTTCTCCATATGAAAATATTAATAAATTCGACTGAAAAGTCTAACGCAAGCGAGTTTTCCGCCCGTTAGACGGAAAGAAGCTAAACGTTTACAATAGGCTGTAAAGGAAATATTTACCACATACTCGCCTCTTGATATTCCAGATACGTGATTGAGAATTTTTAGAACTCATCGTAAAATCTGATAGATTATGTAAAAAGTTGAAAGGGAATAAAATTTGAAAAATCTAATTTAATATATTATACTTACTTGTACATGAATAGGTAAATAGATCATCTGTATTTTTTCTAAAAAGTGAAGAATGTTTTATGTTGCGAATTAATTTTGTTTTCAACCCTCGATGGCCCTTTATATTTTTTTAATACCATTATCTGAAAGTAACAGATTATTGTCTTATCTAAATAATTAATCTATTGGGGATTTAATCTATAACACCGGTAAAAGGATTGCGTCCTCTTTAACATTTCAAAATCCAGAGCAAATGCTTTTTTATTTACTTGTAGCTTTTTAGGGTTCCGTATCTCAAAGAGATAAAACGGAACCCTTATAGGATCGCTTTGTTGTCCGTCTGTCTGTACGTCTGTCAAGACCTTTTTCTCTAAAACGCGTGAAGGGATTAAGCTGAAACTTTGTCAAATACGAAGGTCAGTTACGTCTTGATGCCTTGAAAAAATCACACTTCTAAGTTAACGAAATAAAGAGTTATAGCCAATTATGCACAAACTTTGTATTAAAACGTACTTTGTCGAAAACCTAAAATTATCTAACTTATAACTGTAATTCGCCTGATAAATGTGTGCCGCAACCGTCTAAATAGACGGTTGCGGCACACATTTATCAGGCGAATTAGTTATAAGTTGATAATGATTTTTCCAATGATCTACACATAATTAGCTAGTTTTCAGATTTATTCCTATATATGTGCTATAAGTTCTTACTTCTTGCCAAATTTTACAACTCCAGGTCATCGGGAAGTACCCGATAATTTTAGGTTTTCGACAAAGTACGTTTTCATACAAAATTTGTGCATAATTGGCTATAACTTTTTATTTCGTTAACTTAGAAGTGTGATCAAGGCATCAAGAAGTAACTGACCTTCATATTTGACAAAAATTTCAGCTTAATTCCTTCACGCGTTTTAGAGAAAAAGGTCTTGAAAACCATGCATTACGTTTAGATTGTTCTTCCCATTCATACAGAACCCTCGGTGTGCGAGTCGGACTCGCACTTGGCCGGTTTTTTATGGTATACTAGTTTCCGCCCACTGCTTCGGCCGAGTGGATTTCGGACTTAAAAATGGAGTTATTATACATATTATAAACCTTACTCTTGAATCACTCTATCTATTAAAAAAAACCCATCAAAATGTTGTTGCGTAATTTTTAAGATCTAAGCATACAGACACACCGATGGCGGAAAGTGAATATTTTTCTACCATGTAGTGATTTTATGGTCAGCCAAGACATTTTCATGACTGCCAACGCCCATAGATATCCACATAGAGGCTATACAGATTCGCTGCCTTCCTTTCTCCTTCCATTTCCACGAGACACTAGATTATAATTTAATTACAACTGTAGTGGAAGTAATGGGGACAGCCATTACTTCCACTACTGTTATCCAATTACATTAATTACCAGTACATGTACTGACTGGACTCATTCGGTTTACTAATTGAATTTTACGCTGGGATTGTTCTGCGTGTTATTTAAACTTTTATAAATAAATGCATTATACATTTATGTCATATGCATCTTGTATCAGCTATTATTTAAAAATCACAACTACAAAAAACAAACGCACATACGAGAAATAACGTAATGCAAACACTCGCAAGCGGTGTCACTAAGAATATTATTATATAAATAGTAAAATCTCGTCGCACCAAACGACATTTCTTTCATTCTTGCAAAAATATTCTACGGTAATCAAAACAATATCGATTGATATAATATCATGTTTAAAATTAATTATTGTTCGTGCTGGAGTCGCATATATAATAAGTGCCATGACATATGTCCCCAAGTGAATATATGAGGTTGGTAAAATAAACGGTTAAGATACGGTTAACAAAATTCTGCGTGCACACCTCGCACTAAGAAAGTTAAGTTTAGAAATATTCGTCTAGCTTGTTTGTTTGTTTGTTTGTTAACTCGTTTTAATAAACTCTAGAGCTTCTTCATCTCAGTTCAGTCTTCAACAAAACATGACTATGCTGCTGCGTCAGCTAATTTCATTTCTCGTGAATACTTTTGAGAGTTCCTCGGCGCAGATCACAGAACAACTCCTGCTTGAGTCAATTACGCTTGGCAAGATTCCATTAAGAGCTTTTTTAGCTCGGCGAAGAAGAATATTACTGAGACTATTTTCCCTTTGATATTATCAAAATACTATTTCTTTTATTTAATGAAAGATAATATTCTGATATGTAGCTCAAATTTACCGCACAAAACATCTAATATCTTTTCAGTTTTATCTTAAAAGGTCACTCCGACACTTCATTCCGGTATTATTTAAATACGTGGCAGGTATTTTACCGATTATGACAGCCTGATTTTTTTTTGTGGTATAGGGGGGCAAGCGAGCAGTCATAGCCGTTTTCACGATTACCGACGCCCATATATATCCGCAAAGAGGATATACAGATTCCATGGGTCACTGGCTGCTTACGTACCGCACGAGAGGCGACAGCATAGCTGTCACTTTTCCTCTCGTGTAAGCGAGAGGTACCTCTCCGGTCGTGCCGGCCAATTCAGCAAACATGGAATGTTGCACTACATCTCATTAAGCATTGTTAGGAAAGTACCTCGTATGCAGAGGAATCTCCGTCTCCATTGATAGATGTCGTACTTAATGGGCGACTCTTAATCTCTACCTAGAAGAAGTTTAGCAGCTGCAGGTGATCAATTGATGTTCATTAAACGAAGCTAACGAAATCAATGGACGACACTGATAACGATTCGAAGAGTATGATTTTACGCAACCTGCTCTGCTCAATGACGGATAAAATTAATATTCAAACAAATGTATGAACTGTGTCATTATTTTTAATTCAAACCCTCGACTTTGGCAAAACCAACGCCATTATTTATCTCGTTATGAAAATAAAGCTTTGATATTTAAGTGGCGTTCATATCGATCCGGTCA
>LUGF01031301.1:126480-137330 GCA_001625245.1 Calycopis cecrops
TCAATCGGAGTAATAGTTTAGCCACAGGAATTTTTCAAAGCTTTTCTCACTTCATATACGCTGTATCCTCAGCTGATCACGACTATGAGCGGCCGGGGTCATTCACTCCGTGCGATGTTGCCAATCTCTGTAGCGGTCCGGTACAAAGCATGATTACATTTTTTTTCTATTTAACATGTGCTTTCATAATTTGTGCTAATATTTATATATTGTAAACGGGACTTAATCGCGTTATAAAATCGAAGTATTTACCTCGACTGTCGACGTTTCGAGAGTCGAGGTAAAATACAGGAATGACGAGAAAAAAAAAATAAAAGGAAAATCTTACTCACTACTTTTTGAGTAAAGCTATAATGAATACGAGTATAAGTACTAAAATTAAAAAAAAATACTATGAAAAATATTTATATGAAACAGTAGAGTTTTCACGTCGGAATCTGTTCTGTTACCGAGAGTATTTTACGTCGTTAAAATGCGTCGCGTATTTGCTATGCATCTGCTTCGCCCGGAATCCGATCGCAATCCTCTAGTGTGATAAGGCTCCTAATTAACGTAGTTGCGACCTGAATAGTGTCCTTGTTTTTTCTGTCGGTATTGTAACGTGTGTGGGAGAGTGTTTTAACGCCGTATCTTACGTAACTGCCATTAGGTTAGTCTTTACACGCGTAAAATTAACCTTGCTATTATTAAATAAATAACTAGTAACATATTGGATGTTATTACTTTTATTGATTTCAGTAAGAACAGTTAAATATTTGTGTTATGGTTATTTAGTTCACAACTATTGAAATGAAATGATTTTAAATTCAGAAGGCTTCAAAAGCATTTAAGGTAGCCGGTACTAATTCAATTTCGGTTTCAAATCAAATAAGGTAATTCAAGTAACCCGCGTAAATTTCGATCCCTTGGAAAATAGAAAATCATCCCAAGATATCCCATAGAAACATTTTTCCGGGATAAAAACTACTATATGTCAATCCATGTTACTCTATATGTGTGTGCCAATTTCATGAAAATCGGTTCAGCAGTTTTTACGTGAATGAATAACAAACAAACACACAAACATACAAATTTTCTCATTAGAATATTTCTAAACCAAACGAAGGCTTGCAAATGATATTTTGTCGGTCAGCTGACCACTAAGATTCATTATTAATCTAAAGAGAACATAACATAAGATTCTAAACAAACTTATAAATGACCGATAGTCGATATTAAGTTATTTTGATTTAATGCACCTAATTGGGTCTCGTAACAAGAGCAAATTTCTCTCACATCTGGGAGCGTTCCCCGTGATATATGAGCCGACTTAACATGTGCTTCATATTTACAGCAAGGTAAGCTCCGCGGCGTTAAACAGCCGTTGGTTCGCGGTATATGTTACCCTCACATTTTTATTTCAATACTAGCTGTACCCTGCGTGTGTTGCTACCGACAGCCCACTACCATCTGTCGAAAAGGTCAATGGGCACAGTGTATGGAAAATTTCTCCCACGGCGGACAGAGACAAAATAAGTTTAGGTATGTAGGTAACTAGCTCTAATTTACAATTTGATGATTTGCATTTCTTTAAGGCATGGGAGTTTCAAAAAAAAACATAAGTATGCACATATTTTATTTATTTTAAAAATACAATGTAACACTTTTGTCTGGTGTTTGCAGATATTATTATTATTCGACATTGTCTAAGTCTACAGTAATATCATCCAAAAAGGCTGCTGGTGTATCAATTACCTCTTCATGTCTAACCCACACAACTGGGCAACAACTCCCGACAGTACGGCGGCCATGAACACATGAGCAGTAATAGTCAATTAAGCTTTCTCTTCCTTCTTTGTAGGATCAAATAATATATAGGTACGTATAATATTGTCTAATCCTTACATGACTAGACTGAATCCGTCCCCTTATCAACACTTTGTTGTTAATTAATTGACGATGACGATATATTTCTATCATATATACACCGTTTGGTCGCATATGCTCATGGCAATATGATTTAGCTATTCTTAATTGGTATGTGCCCAAGGTGAATAAAATTAAATCCTAAAAACTAAGGCGGGCAAAGTCTTCTAAATCAGGACTGTCGCTTTCTAAAGGCGCAAATGCCACTCTTTGCCTATTTAAAATATTTTGATTTACGTACTGGATTAACGCGTTTTCCCTACTTATATTAAGATCAATTATGTCCATAAATTCTTGGCAAAATCAAGTAGACTCTCGTCACTCTGGATAGTAATAAAAAATATTAAATATATTATGAACTTTTACTTTAGAAGCAATTCGAAATATGTAATAAATTTATAAATGACATCATGTTTGATGTGTTTTATCTCTGGTTTCCCATTGATGAGGATAAAAAAAATTAGTTGTAATTTTATGAGAAATCTTACACTTCCAGTTAAGACCATTTTGGTTTATGTCCGCGACTTTTGCCTAACTGGAGCAGATTCCGCCCATTGACCTTTATTGCTCCAACTGAGAAACTTAAAAATCATAACATGATCAAATGTATGGTTTACGATTCTAGAAGAAATACAGACAAACATTCATTTTTTATATATCTATATATATAAAACTCAAACGTGACATAGCCATCTATCAACGCACACCCCAAAACACTGGACGGACCTGGCTGAAATTTGGCATCCAGGTAGATGTTACGACGTAGGCATCCGTTAAGAAAGGATTTTTAGAAATTCAACCCCTAAGGGGGTGAAATAGGGTGTTGAAGTTTATATGGATTTCGCGGTTGAAAACGCGGGGCACAGCTAGTTTTTTACATAAGCTTACTTACTTACTTATTAATTTTACTATATTTTGCATTTTGATCATTATGTCAAGTTATTTATTGCATATCATTATCATCATACTTAAGAAATACGTCTGAGAGTCTCGTGTGTATTTATCCCATAGTTCAAAATAAACAAATAATTATATATTTATCGCGAAAACATGACACTTACAATTAATTTCCGATTTTTAAATTAATTATCAGTTCAAAAATGTATTTTCTAAATTTCGAATATTATCTGTGAAAATGATAATCAATAACTTGTGCTAGTTACTACAAAAGAAATTCTCACTCGTAAATACAACCTACAGATTAAGATTCTTTAAACGGATAGAATCCGTTTAAAGATTCTTAATCATGAGCAACATTCGCGTAAATATACGAAAACTACAACCTACAGATGTTAATTTCATTGTAATTTGGTACAAAACATATCATTGATCACAAAATTAACATGTGAGCCATTTTCATTTGTATTCGTAATTTCCTAGAGCTGCTTTTAGCCACAAGCGCCACAAATAACAGTTACCTATACGTTTCCAATTGAAATTCATTAAACGAGTAGATTTTCTGATTGCATTATTATGCAGAATAAGTGCACCAAACGTTCAACTTTAACGGGTCGAGTAAATATAATTTTGCCGCTCCATTTCCGGGATATAAAGTAGATACTTTAATTATATTCGCTTCAAGCGTGAGTTACTGTCACTAGAAACATCAGAAGGGATGTCATTATTTAAATATGTTTATGAATGTATGCAACCAATCAACGATTGCCGTTAAAATGCAGAATGAATTGCAGAAAATAAAGAATTAAACTTTCAAAATTATTACGACGCATAATCCCAAATAACACAATTATATTTTTATCAATTTCTTGTATGGTCTGCCTGTCTGCCTGTGGCTGTGTCGGTGTCTGTTTATAATCTATATTGATTGTATTGCTTATGTCGTTTTCTTTTTGCTTAAAATCGTAATTACATGTTAACTTTATAGAACATTTACAGACCCCCAAAACGGAAACAATAATATTAGTCAATAAAGAAAACTACTATACATCTACACTGTATTTTATTTAGTTTCATTTATTTTTATAATAGAATTTAAGTTTATACATTGTATATGTAAGTGACAAACAAACAGTCCAGGCCCTTTTGATAGTGTAAAGCCTTGTGTGATTTATTTTTATTTAACGGGGCTACTAGTAACTTAAAAGAAAAAGCAAACCCTAATTACTTGTCCTTATTTTTTGTGTCTGTTTAAACGTCGGCGGTCACATGTAAAGAAAAATAAAAAACTTTGAATATGAGAAATTATTAATTGCCCGTGAAACTGTACTCGAACATCGAACGAGTAGGTCGATAGTTCCCGTAGAATTAATAACTTAATTGGATAACAAGAGCCGAATTTGAAACATTTATTAAATTCTCGTTTCATGTATTGATTTATTTTAGGCTATGGCTTGTTAGATACACAATTAGAAATGCTACGGTAGCTACGGTCATTTATTATAACACAAGTACCTAATTGAAATGTTTTAAATATTAATTAAAAATATCTACTTATTACAATAAAATATAAAATGTGACTCGTTTTTACGACCCCTAATAGGCACATATTATGTATAATGGAAAAATTATTTTTATATAAGTTTATAAGCCTTAAGTACAGTACTAAAATCTTTAATTTACTTGTCAAACCTCACAAGTCAAACATAGTAGTAGTATTTTGACTGTGCTGTGTATTATAAAGATAATATCGAAGTCTCAGTCAAATTACGAGAAATTTACGCTTTTGTCGCAAAAGGCGACTTTCTCTGAAGATTTTTCAGATATTCACCTAGGATTACTTAACTGTATAGTATTTTAGACAAAACTAACAAAGTGTTCTGGACTTTCCTGGTCCTAGAACAAACTAAAGCATCAATGTTCAATCAACAAAACGATTTTAATTAAATTTCGAAGTTTGATTCAACTTGTTTCAAACCTAAGGTTGACTAGTCAACTCTCGTTTGCTTCTCGGCCCAAATGATTGTATATGCACATACGAGTATTTTGTTGTTTATTTTAATTAAGTAATTTGTGTTGCCTTCCTTTCCACTACTTCATCCAATGGAACACTGGGAACTCACAAACCGTACGACACTCGATATTTAACATCACCTTCGAGCCGGTAACATGTGCGGCAACTCCCTCTGCCGTGCCAGTCCGATTCGGCAGCAATGGCACTGCCACTTGGCACTTACAAAACATAAATAAAACTTAACTACTAATAATACGACTTATGCTGTCGTGCAGACAATTATCACTTTATATTACGGCGATGTTAATTCGATCTAATTGGTACACGGCAATGATTTCAATTACTAAGTACCTTTAATTGTAATTAATTATAACACAGGTATAATTGGAACCTCAAAGGGACTTTACCACTGTAGTCAATTCAGTGTCGGAGAATACATACAATTATCTATTAACATCACCATCTCTTTATTACTCTATTATTGAGAATGATCTATTTTGATTTTTTGATTTTGAGAAAGAGAATGAGGTGTCTCCACTTGTGTGCCGGCTCGATTTGGGAACAATAATTACAAATGATTTTGAAGTTTACTCTTTAACTCTTAAAAATCGAATTCATAAGCGCATTATAAAACATAAGAGGTGTAGTTTATTGAACACAAGCAGAAAACCAGCGTAAAGCGTTGTTTCGTCGCTTACGTCTTTTGCGTGCCTTTCAAATTAGAACCTAGTAAATCTCAGTAAACACTAGTGGCATGTTTGAGTTGTCACAGTTATAAATTGAATAGTTGTTACAAAGAAACTTTTCTTTTATTGTAACATCTATATAAAAGTATATATGTTATACGGTACTCACATCTCTCGAGCTCTAGCTCCTTACTATAAACTGAATATACGACTTTCTAGTTAGTGACTCCTCCGCATCATTTACGACAGTTTATGAGATATTTATGCCCTAAGTTGATTCGTACTGAGCTGATCAATGATACTAGAGTAATAAAACACCTCTATTATCCCCCTGTGTCTAGAGATAAAAAATGTCCGTCCTAGAAACGATCACGTCGACTTTTTTCCTTCGCTTGATGAAATTCGAGAGTTTCATCAAATATCAAATAGGGTTTATTTTGGTTTCAAAGATAATAATCGTCTGTAATCCTTGTATAAAATCTGTTGATTCCCAGTTTGTTTAAGAGATTATATTATAATACTAGCTTCCGCCCGCGGCTTCACCCGCGTGGATTTCGGACTTCAAAAATTATTCAAAATTTTAACTTATTATGTTATTCTGATATGAAAGCTATATTAATGTAAAGTTTCATGAAAATCCGTCCAGTAGTTTCGGATATTAGCCCGAACTAACGGACAAACAGACAAACAAAAAATTAAAAATCATAGAAAAGTGTTCTGTTCATATTTTAAAATCGCCCCCAATTAGTTTTTTGTAAATACACAATGACACAAAAATTTTACTGTTTTATTATATTATGTATAGATTGTTACATCATCATTATATTAAGGGTCTTACATTGCACAACAACCTTTAAGAATCTGTCACTAAGAAAGAAAATATTTTTAGCGCCACCTAAGTACGGATCATATTATAACATGTTACATAATAAAAAGAAACAAAGAGTAAATAAGAATAAGACGTTCCGCAATATTTTAACTGTTTGTACCTATTTTATTACTTTTATTTTTTAACCACCTATTCAGATTCATATTATTGAAAATAATTAGAGTGATCTTGTGATTTTAGTAAGTTGTAGGGCTATTGCTGCATTGCAGCCGAAACGGGTCAGAACTACTAGAAACCCCCTTTGCTCAGGTGATACCGGCCTAGTGAGCTGTGTTACCCCTCGCAAAGATGCTGCCACCTTGTCGTAGGGGGGGAGCTTGCATGCTTTTCTTATCCCCAAGGACCCCTATGCCTGACAGGGTTATCAATACCGGACAGGCTTGGGGGGAGAGACCAGACTAAGAGTAGCTCGACCCGGGGTCCTCCACCCGACCCTCTGAATCATCAGAGGGCGGCGTGGAGAGTAACGAGTGGCGGGACCCCTTTACTGGGGCCTGGGGTCAGGATGAGAACCTGGCCATTGCACGATTTCACGGCTTAGTAGGGATAGTTCAGAGGCAACCGTACAGACGCCAAGGAGGAAAAGTCTGGCCTCTTCGCCGAGGCCAGCTTGTCGTTGGAGGGATCTTGTTGCTTAAAGATCCAGACCCTCCCATTATAGCGGCTGAAGGCGGGTACCTTCAGCCTCAGGGGCTGAGTCTGTATTGCACTCCCGACGTAGGTCTAGGGGCCACCCGGGCTTCTAGGTATCATATTATGTACATGTATACCGCTACGTCAAAAAAAAAGGGCAAAATAACGGGTTAACAATTCAGCCACAAATTAACACGTTACCGTGACAAAATATTTTTCAGTGATGACAAGACAATGTCTGTCGTGTCAGCTAGTTATTAAAAAAAATTCGCTCCTTTACAAAACCAATACAATACAATTTATTTATGATTAACTGAATTATAACACATATTTTTTATAAAATAAATAAATGTACGTATTCATCAAAAAACTTCCTTATATCTAAAACTTTTTTCGCGTTTCAGCGATGACCCTTAAATAACTGACACATAATGAAATTTAAATGCGCGACGGTATATAATGACGTCACGCAATTGGGGGTTAATATTTAATACGTTAATGAGAAACCCCAAAAGTCATTATTTGTTTGTATGAAATGCATCTCATTTCATATAACAACATTATGTTGTTAACAAGATCTCAAAGTTCTTTGGAATATTCAGTTCATTCATTCATTACAATTTAATCACAAGCATTGACAGTGACGAGAGTAAAATATTGTCATTATATAAATACGTTTTTGCTTTATATTATTTGAAAAATTAACTCCCTGGAATCTTTCGAGTTTGTTTTAGGATAATAGGAATTTGACTTGCTTTTGAGTTGTAAATCACAATAATACTTTTTATTGAGCCTCTCATTACTTATGTTCATAAGTGTTTATGTATTTGTATGGTATTCCTTTAACAATTTGTGTGTTACTACAACTAAGACTTTGGTATAGGTACACATACATTTAATAGGCCTGCCAGTCGTCCCAATCCACGCTGCTGTCTGCTTATTCAGATGGACTCGCTGAGCTGCTCTTAGTCTGGCCTCTCCACACAAACCTATCCGGTATCAGTAGCCCTGTTCAACATAGCCTAGGTGAAGACAGAGGCAAGCAAGCTCCCTCCCCCCACCGGGGCACGGCACCACCTGAGATAAACCTGCCGCTCACATGCTAGCGCCTTAATAGTGATGAGTGTTGTTGAGTTTAGTCCTGTTTTGGAGGTGGGATGGGAATGGGGTGAAGACGGGGTACGTATTTATGATATTTAACGTATTTTACGAGTATATTCAGAGAGCTATTACTACATAATCTATTACATTAAATATAGAACTTAAGCTCTCTCAATATAGCTTTTTTTGCAGTGGAACCATTATTTATGAAAGGATATTTACTATCAGGTTAATTACATATCTTCTAAAACACCTATTCGTGTCGCACGAGTAACCAGCTAATTTCTTCTTTCAATATTTAAACATTAAGTGTAAAAAGTCAATTTGTGTCCTTAATCTGTTTTTAATACTTTGTACCTACATGACCTGTGCAAGGAACACTAATGACTTAGTTCAATCGACTGCATGGATTCATTAATTTTCGTTATTATCAAGATGGAAACTTGAAATCGGGTAATCGGGTAGGTCTGAGAATCATCCAACATCTATTTTTCATCGCGATATTTTCACGGGATTGAAATATTAGCGGGTGAAACCGCGTAGCGCAGCTAGTGAACATATAAAATAAGACTTAGGTACGTTACATTAAAAAATTACACAAATAATATAGTTAGTAGGTTCTTTTTACCAAAAAAAATTGTTAGTAGGTACCAAATATAGGTTAATAAAGAAATCTACTGCCTATTTACACTGTCTTTTATTTTATTTTATTTATTTTGATACTAAAATATTTTTTTTACATTATAGCAGTCAATTTTGTATGAAATATGTATGTCTAGGCACATGTAAATTTAAGTTGTCCTGCATGTACAAATTAATTTGTTCCCTACTGCCTATTTACACTGTCTTTTATTTTATTTTATTTATTTTGTTAATAACATAATTTTTTTACATTATGTTAGCAGTAAATTTCATATAAAATATGTATGTCTAGGCACATGTAAATTTAAGTTGTCCTGCATGTACCAGTTAATTTTTTCCCTGTAAATATCACCAGATAAACTTAATTCATGACTCATTCAAAGAAATTTCGCGATTATTGCGGTAAAACGCCACTGAATAGGAGTATATTTCGACGCCCCCGGGCAATAACCCGGTAATCGAAAAATGTAAATTTTACAGGAGAAAAGATTTACTGATTTTATCAAATATCTCATCAAGGAGTGTGACTATAGAATTAATTTATATATCAAACGAAAGCTAATTTTTTGCGCAAAATAGTTGTGTTATTAATATGAAATAATTTTCAGTAAATATCTAGTAATTTATGAAAATATAACATACCAAAACTTCTTTATATAAAATATTACGGCTTGAGCACTCACGGGATTATTGCAGTAAATTTATCAAATAAAAAATTTCGTAACATAATGCTATGGACTTTTGTCGCGTTATTTTTTATCGTAGTGATGATACATAACAAGCTTTTACGGAGTTATTGCGGTAATATTAAATAATTTTAAAAGTGGTATTGATTAATTAGATTATTATTGCTAGAAAAAATTTAATAATACTTTAATTGTAACCACATAATAGCGATATTTTATATGTTAAAATTTAATATCAGAATATAATATTTTATATGAAAAAATACAATCATTCGATTATATATGTAGTGTTTATTAAACCACAAAATGAAATATGACTCAAGAAAACTTTTAGTAATATAATTGAATTAATGAAATGTTGAAATACTTTGTGTTACATAAAATTTAATTAATTCTTATTAATCTTCTGCATTATTTTCATTGCTGGCTTCAGAACAGGTCAAAGACTCATAAAAACGTTGCTAACTCCGAGGAATAGTTCCACTTTCACACAAACTCAAAATACATGTTTGCAAAGCTTTGCTAATTGGTATTTGGCTGATGGTGTGCTCGTTCAACTGCACATAATCTTAATTTACACCTGCATCTTGTGTACTTGTACGCTTTCGTCTTCTTCGTCTAGATGAAGTGGAATCACACGTACTACTACGTGTGATTTATATCAAGCACTGAGCAGGTGTTTTCAAAATTGTATTTGACAAACAATTAATTTGATTACGAATGCACACTTACTCCCATGATGTCCGCCCAGCGCATCACATTTGCGTTTTTGTCGCAGCGCCAGTACTTGTCTTCTACGAGTTGTTTTAAATCGTAAATTTCAAACTGTTCTAATACAAGTTAATGACAATCATAGTACTTACTTAAAAAAGTATTAAATTACGAACATCAATGACATAAACTATTAACAACATTTTCCTAACAAATAACACTCTTAAGTCTTAACTTTTGGTTCTGGTAGAATATATCAGATTATATTCACTTAAATATGAATTATTTCAAAGTTTGCCATCAGATTTATATCTGTCTATCAAATCCCAATGCAATGCTGCAATTTATATCCTTTCTTCAGTATATTCTCATTTAGTTAGCACGCATGTTCTCTTGTTCTCTCTTTCATCACAAGATAATTGATATCTTGCGCTAAATAATATGCGTGATTGAAATTTTGAAGAGTAACACTGAATCGGACAGCAATACTCGGGCTCAATTCTAAATATGTTGTTGTGTATAGGCTAACTCTGAGGGTTTAAATTGCTATTTGTCAATAGTTATTAAATTAACCGCGCTATACAGTAAAAGCTTTTTAGGTATGTTTCCCAAAATATATAATAGACTACCTACTGAAATAAAATCAATGGAAAATATTAATAAATTTAAGAGTAGCCTGAACGATC
>LUGF01031301.1:174193-203185 GCA_001625245.1 Calycopis cecrops
GGGGTCAAGATGGGAACCTGACCCCATTGTATGGTTATGACGACGTATTAGGGACCGTTCAGAGGCAGCCGGATAGTCCCTAATGAGGAGAAGTCTGTTGCCTGTTCGCCAGCTGGTTACTGGAGAGATCCTGTTGCCGGCCGATTCGGAACCTGTTATTATAGCGGCTAACGGTACCCGCAGGGGTTTATTCGGTATTGCACCCCCAAGTGTCAAGTTCAACATCGGTCTAGGGGTCACCTGGGCTCCTAAGTATTATACGTAAATGTATTTGCCTGCGTAGTGTTTCTTCGTTCCGGTGCACTGATGACTTAAGTTGCTGGGAGTCGCTGGATGCACCGTGACCGAGACCTCACTCTCTGTGGGCGGTCTATCTCCAGCTGCAGAGGACGTCTTCTGGCTATTGTAGATGATGATAAAGAAAAAATAAAATACATTATTAAACGTATTTCATTACTTAAAAAAATGTAGTAAAATTGAATCAATAAATTTAAAGAACTATAAATAAAACTGAAAAATGTTTTGCCCTCGTTCCTGCGAACCAAATGTTCATATGATGCAAATCGATCGAAACATTTTAAGACATTTTTATTCAAACTCAACTGTAATAAATCGCATCACTAAACGGCACTACTATGCAGGTAAGGTTGTAAATTTACCCGTATTATAATACTGAATACAGGAACTTCAATAAATTCTATCGCTGCTTCGAATATTAGTTTTTATTAGTTTTGCAGAAATCGAAGAAGTTTGCCATAGTTATTCCACTTAGAGTATTTTCATTGTTCGCTGTGAATTTTTATAACGTTTTAATAACCTTTTAGCCATAAGGGGCTAGACTTTGTAAATGTAATTTGTGTAAATTTAAAATTTCTATCAGCAGCCCTGCTTTAAGGAAATTTGTATGATAATCGGAATATCAGTGGGTACATTAGACAAATAATAATTAATTATATTAATACCTTTAAAATAATAAGGAACAAAGTTATAAGTTAAATGTGTTTCATGTGGTATGAAAAAAAGATTTTATAATTTTTTTTATATAAGTTTCTCATAACGTCTCTGTGTTCTGTGATATGGCAAGTGAATGTTTCGGCAACTACATACATGGAATCGAAACTTCTAATCATCAAGAGAAGACCCATTCTTATCATAAAGGAAATAAAAAAGGACAACGCCTCTGCGTATGAATAATGTGGGTGTCTATGAGCGTCGGTAGTCACAAGGCTCAAGACTGTTCGTTTACATGCCTATACTAAAAAAATCTTAGTATCAACATTATTAAGTGCCTTGTCGCTAAGACGTAATAGATGTAGCATGCATCCGATATTTTGTAGGCTGGGATTCCGGTATTTTTATACTATAAGAGACGATTTATGCTAAGTCGAATCGAATTAAAAAGGCAAACTGCAGGTCATCTCTGTCATCATAGGCACAGATTAATAAACCTAATCATAGGTTTAGTACTAAAAATGAATAGTAACATTTCATTTTCTCTATTTGTTTGACGGTTATTAGGTAGGTACCAATGTTAGGTCATAAGCACGACTGAATAAATTCTAACGGTCTGATGATTGTTAGATCGTTATCACGGGTTTTACAGAAATGCGGTGCACGCAATATGCAAATCATGCATAAATCAAGCCCTTCCGCCTGCAAGTGCACGCATTAGCAGCTCTGAATTATTTATCGGCAAAAACAGATTAATTATCCATGATAGTGTTCCTACTTGTAACTAAATTAAACGTTATCTATCACTAAGAATAACTTGTGAATTATTGTTGGCTTGTTGTAACTTAGCCGGTATTCAGGGGCTCGTATACCAAATGAAAAATCAATTTTTTGGTGTATTTTCATCCATGAAAATGTAATAATGAAACTTAAATAGTCTCATTTGTAGTGGTAATTAATTTCATTTAATACATTTTCATAGTGCACATTCCATCAGGCAAACGCAATTAATGTATGTTAGTTAACTTTTATAAGTTGTCGTGGACAAATAAAACTAGATCGACAAAGTATCGTAATTAATAATGTTAATAACAGAATCTACCTAGTGCTTTGAAAGTTTATGACCAGTTCATAATTTTTAATTAATATGTTTGTAAGCGGACGGAAAAAAATTACCACAGTCCTTTTTTTTAATTACAGTAAAGAATTATATTTATATTCTTATCATGTTTGTATCCGATTTAGTTACATAATATAGGTCACTCATTAGTATGTAACGTATATGTAAGAAAGAGCTTGTTTCTCTATAATTAATGCCTTGGCGTTATAATATTATATTACCTTAAAGGAGACGAAGATGTTTTTAGAATAATACTCGAAGATTTTTGTTAAAACGCTTAGAATATCTTCGAATGCATTCTTCGTCCGTAGCAGCCGCAGAACTCGTAACCAGCACTTGTTAGAGCTACGGATTTAACGCTTTTAACTATGCAAATGTATTCTAATATACGTGAGATAGCATGAGTGGAGCGAAAACTTTGTGTATGTAGTTATGGAAACACCATCATCTGGATGCAACGGTGTATAAGATCCGGGTTTTGTACGGTCGAACAACTTTGTGAGAAACATCGATACAATACGGCTCTAGCCCGGGGTCTTTGGACACGGAGGGGTCTTTAGCCGTAGTCTATAAAATGAGACCCCAGAGTTCGTTGATGTGTTAAGTATTTCTGCACGAGTAGATGCGAATGGTAATGGTGGTGAGGTAACGGAAGTATGCGTTCCCGTGGCCCCACCTTACAGTAGACGAGAAGGAATTCTCACATACCCTTCAGGAAAATCTCTGCCTGAGGGCATGCCTAAGAGCATTCTCCAGCAAAAAAAAAAGCTCACGCCCTAAAGTGAGTTAATAATGGGTATGGGTAAATAATTAATAAATGTATGATTTGAATTTAGACATAAATTAGACGTGTTTCATGTACCAACTACTACTACAACCATTCTATCACACATTTTTAAAGTGAAAAATTCTTTCGTGGTGCTTAATAATATTATGAGTTATTAGCGAGTAGCTTCAATGTCATGTTAGGTAGGTATAATATTTTACAGTAGTTTCAAGTTTTCACTTCTTTCGTCAGTTTATATGACTGCTATGGTTTTAGTAAAGGGGACAAACGAGCGCCACTCGATGTAAGTAGTTACCGATTCCCATGGACATCCGCAAAATCAAAATCTTTTACGTACGAGCGTTACCGGCCTTTCAGAGGTATACCTATAAATAAGTTTTTCTCAAAGATCCTTAATTCGCAGCGGTCGGGAAGCACCGAGAAGGGCAGCTGATGCAATACGTAAATAGTGTGCGGGAGGACACAGGGACAAAAAACCTGATGAAGTAATCATAAGTCTTGAAAAAATTTGTCTTAAGTTAAGTGCAAACTTGTAATTAATCAAAAGCACACGGATAAACAAAAAAATTTAGGAAGAGGTAGGACCATGATGCATAAAAGGAGGTAGTGGCATGTATGGTGCATGACACTACATCCTCCTATGCAACGGAATTGGGCCGGCACGAACGGGGAAGTACCTCTCGCTCACTTGATACCTGCGTAAAGTGACAGCTGTGCTGTCGCGTTTCATGCGGTGTGTGAGTAGCAGGTGGCCCATTGGGGGGGGGGGTGATAGGAGGGCAACGCACCTGCGTAACAATCATGTAATGCGACGGTTTTCATCAAAAGCCTCCGATTACTCGTTTGTCCCCTTATTCTATATATAAAAAAAAACAAGTTAACTCTACTGGTATCAAAATAATTATTGTTTATGGATTAAATTGTTTCATTTTACTCAGCTCAGCTCGTATATTTTAGCAATATTTACAATTACACTTGATGTACTTGAATCTAACTGGTACTGAGCAAGTGTACACCAAAACGTTATAATCCTTCCGGGTTGAAAATAAAGTCTATATTACATCAGAGAAAAGTTATATGGGTACAATTATGAAATGTTGGTTAGCTTTACAAAGGGTTCTGTCATGCTTTAAGTTAAGGGTAAATTTGCAAAGCTATTGAATATACCACAGCAAACAAGAATACTGTAAAGTTATTTTGCTAATATTGGCTGTAATTGGACAGATAAACACTTGAAATAATTATGTTACGTCCGTTTGCGTACTTTTATCTTTAATTTTAATTATCTGAAAAAAAAAAGGGTAGGCACGAAATAAAACATTTCTAAAACTAAAAATCACGTCACAACTTGTAAAGATAACTGTTATCCTTAAAATGAAATAACTCTGTCTGGTAAGATAATGACTGCAAAGGAAGTGTGACGAATTAGTAAAGAACTGGCGTTATACTGTTGTGTTGTCATTATTGAAAGTAAGTAAAACAATAATTGTAGCTTACACTTATGAATCAACGGGGCGCGACTACTGTAATACTTAGGAAAACATCACAAATAAAAAATTGTTTCTGATACTTAATCACTTATATAATACTAGCTGCGCCCCGCAGTTTCGCTTACTTAAATTTCGATATCGTGGGAAATCATCCCTTAGCATCTCATAAGAATATTTTTTCGGGATAAAACTATCCTACGTGTTAATCCAAGTTACTCTCTGTGTGTGCCAAATTTCATGCAAATTTTTACGTGAAGGAGTAACAAACAAACAAACAAACATATAAACTTTCGCATTTATAATATTAATATAATAACCATCCCGTTGTGGGGAGATCGATGCGGCAAAATAGTACATCACGCAATTATTAAACATACATATTTGGAAAGTAGCACAATAATATACGAAACACAATATAGTGACTGCGGTAAGGTCTAATTCGAAGAGATTATTTGTGACGAGGGTAAAATCTAAGATGTTACGTAATGACGTTACATCTGTGGATCTGTGTCTGTTATATTTAAATAGCTCATCTAGCTTATATAAAAAGCAAAGGTTACTTTAGAATTTATGGTAATATTTTTAAATAATTTGCGTGCGCTCTTTACTTGTTTCAAAATCCAAAAAAAAGATAAAAAAATGATAACTTCATTATTTCTGTTTATAAGGCTAAGTCAGATGTCCCACTATACTTGTATAAATATTGACCTCCGTTCGCACCATACTAGGTAGGTAAGGACATACATAGGTAGGCCGGGGGAAACCGTCGTCCGCACAGTAAGACCCGAGTTGTCGGTGTGCTGCGTGTTCCAGTGCACCTCAACGTAGGAAGGAGGGGATTATAACTCCTCGTAGCAGAACCCTTAAGGGTACCCGCTGTGGATTCGCGGTTGATTGCCGCCGCGTTCTCGTGGTTCCACCACTCGCGGATGAGACGGAACACCGCTGGGGTTTACTGAGTAGGAGGATCCATCTAGCGACTCCCGAGTCCCACATACCTTCTAGGACCTCCCCGGCCTGGAAGCATAAATGCATTCCCCAACGAGTTTTCTAGGCATGCGTCTTATACGCTTGCCATAGTTATAGTGCGCTCTACTTGCGTCATTATTCCCCGTCGTTGCCTAAGTAATGATGCGTAGGTAAAACGTTTTTTTAATTTTTCTAATAAAATACATTTAAGAAGTTAAGGTAATATTAGTACTACATCCAGTGCCACGTAGGTCTGTGTTTTGTGTCCCTTCGGAATACTAGTGTAAGATATTAGACGGTTGGGTCTACTTACACAACTATTGTTCTCCTGTCAGGATTTTAGCCTAAGAAATTGTTCTAGAAACTTTCATCAATAGTGACATAAATTCATATTAAATATTAAAAAGTCTAAAAGTGGATAAACAACATAACATATCTTAACTAGAATGTTGGAATTGATTACGAATCACATACTTTGTCCTTATTCACGACAATAAGCGGCGACAGACTACGATAGTTTCCGTACACGTTATTGAAACAGAATTGATTCGTCCCACAGATGTTAGTAAACACGGTTATTATGGTACGTACAAATTGCACGAACGCGACATATTACCATCATGGACGGAGTTACGAGCGCAATCTAGAACGTTCTACGTCGTCTAACATACATACGTAACATATTGCAATGTTATAACTAAAAAAATACATTTAGTTGGCGTTTACATAATAAATGTAGTAAAGTACATATGCTGCTGCTAATATATTTGCTAAATGACAGATTAGTAACTAATAAGTGTGCCCGGTAGTGATCTGCTGTGTCTCAAAGTATTCTTTTATTCTGGGGTCCACTCAGACTCTTACCAATGAAAGAGCCAAAAAATAGTGTGCCCTTTGGATAACATGTGTAGGATGTCTTACTATGATATGTTGGCAAATGCAACATTTTAGTAGGTACGTAATGAATTCTCATACGGCGAAACTCATATAACCACACTAATTTGTAACAAGTTCGATTGGTGTTTAAATGAATGATTTATATACAGAAGAGACAGCTCAGAGACCTCTTCTCTGAGCTTTATTTTTTTTTTACCAATTTAGGCAGAAGAAAGAACCGTTGCAAGAACATATCTATCAGACCTGTAGGCTGCCTATCATCTGGTGCGTCACGCTTGGAAACTTTCTTATTTTCCATCGTAAAAGCACACTCACCATTCTGTTCAATGTATCTCGAATATACAATATTGTGGTAAAGTAACGGGTTGACAATTCGGCCACAACATTATATGTCACCCACGTTAACATATTTTCCAATAATGACAAGATAACGTCTGTCGGGCAGCTAGTCCCTATAAGATAAAAAATTATTTTAGGATGCAAGACGTAAGATATATTAAATATATGGTAAATGCCTACCTAAGATAAGTTTACGCAATTTGATATAAAAATGTGTTGTGATTTGCATGTATCACATAAATTTCCTACTACGAATTCACACGTCTCGTCGTTTATAAATCTGCTAAACTGTTTGTAAAGACCAAATAGCTTGACATAATACATTTAGCTGTCATCCATAGATCAAAGAGAGTTACTGCAAACGGAATTACGTTGCATGTGAATTTAAAATCTCTCTGAAATAACTAACGGCTCTCGAGGAGATAAGAGGTATCACACATCTGTGACGGTGGTGAGATGTTCGGATTAATTTAAATTGTCTATATTAATTTAAAGTGGAGGTTCTAATAATGCAGTGAAAGTAATGGGCTATCTATTTTCGTCGAATACCTAAATTAAATTACAGCCAAAGTTTCCTGCGATTAATTGAAATTTCGTGACTATGAATTGCGTAGTTCAGATTATGATATTGTTAAAATAATACTATGTTTTTCTTTCTCCTCCCAAACATGTAACAAGTACTTTCCTTCCTCCTTCTTAGGACGTAAGATTAAACGTAGATTAGGCTAAAATAAATTTTTTTCAAAGCCAGAAAACTATTTGTTAGTACTTTGACTAAGCCTGTACTTTATTTAGCCTGAGGTTTGATTAGTCAAACACAATAGCGACAAATCTTGGACGTTTGACTGACACAATTATAAAAGATACTGATAAACTCAGAATTCAAGGATTTCAATTTCAAACCGCTAAAATCTGAACAGCGATTTGAATTAGAACTGTGATTGGAAAATATTTATAAAGACGAATATTAAAATGTATGAAATGAACTATGCAAATCCTCATGGTTTTTTTTTCAGTGCTTTAAAAGAAAAAAAAAACCTACACTTAAACCTACACCCGGAATCACAAGTCCCGGGGCTACTCGGGGTTACTTCCTCTGCCACACGATGGACCCGGCACCCGCACGGTGAATCCATGGAATGCTAAGAAGTTCGTCTCTCTGTCTCTCTAAGACTTATATAATGATTTTTTGTCCTTCTATTTATCTGTGAGATACATAACTTTTAGTTCATACACTTGCTACCCATTGAATTACAACAAAAGAAGTAGTAATATATATTTAGACCAAAAATCGAATTAAAAGCTGTCGTCAGTGACGACTCGTCACCCACTTACAATGACGGCATTATAAACTTTACTATATTAATTAAATTAACTTTGATAGAGGAACACAACACAATAGAAAATAAAAAGTTAATACAAGTTCACGTAGCTTCAAAACGGTCAAGTAGTAAGTTGTATTTTTATCTTAAACTCGATTCCGCCGGCTACGGTTCCCAGTCGGCACGTTTGTTGTGGAATATAGAAAATGGCCGCAGAGAACATGGATCATGAAACCTTGTGGGAAATCAGTACGGACCGAGGCGTCCTCATAAACAAGCTATCAAAGTTACTAAAAAAAGATCTCACTAGAGACGGAAACCCTATTTCATCCTTAGTTGAATATGGAAATCTATCTTGTATTGAAGAAAACGTTGCTGAAAATAAGGAAATAATACCCTTAATTGATACAATAGTTTGCAAATATCTTGGATTTTTACCTACGATTGAACTCAGGGAATATAAATACATAAAATATAACTTATCTTTTGTAATTATATTAATGAAAGTCTTCGACCAGTGTGTGTCACCAGTTATTACTTACGGAACTGAGACTGGCTGGTAAATGTTAGCCTCTTAAATAAGTTCAGAGTCGCTCAGCATGATACGGAAAAGGCTATGCTTGGAGTTTCTCTGCGAGTCATGTTCTTAAAATAATCACCTAAGGATCTTTAAGAAAAGAGCTTATTCTTACCTCAGAGGTCGGCAACGCATCTGTTAGACCTCTGGTGTAACAGATGCCTATGGGCGTTGGTGGTCACTTTACATCAGGTGACCCAATCTCGAGTAGCAGCCCCGTGCCAGAAAGCGTAGATCTGGATGACCTGGTCAAAATTTTCCAGGTCAGACACAAACAGCTAGTCACCATGCCTGTGGCTCTTTAGGAGTGGCCTCTGTCCAGTATAGGGCGTATTTTGATATTGATTAAGGTATATTTGCCCTTGACATCCTTTATAAGTAAACAGTCATCCTACAAACGCAACTCCTAACGTAACATTTCTTGGGACGCGCTGAAGTTCAAATCCGTCCAAATACCATTTTTTATTATAACAATGATTTCAGTTGTTTGTTAGATATTATTGTATTGCATAAAATGTTATTATTTACACGTAAATCTGTAGTAATAACTGGGTTAGTAACATTTATGTGATACGGAAAAATATTGTAGTTCATTCACTCGGAGCGTGATTAAATAAAGGAGAGATAACAATGTCGGGAAACCGGTATCTGACGCTATCTATTTTCTACGTTCCCGCACAGGCATAGGACACATTTATTATGATAAACTACTATGGCTGCCTATAAATTGACTTGGCTCGGTGAGCAGACGTCCGCTCTGGAAGGTATATTTTATTATCAAGTTTTCATATTTGCTCAAGATTCCGGTTGCTATTTGTAAGTAAAATTGAACTCTTCAGTGCTTGATTGAACTTTGGAGTGGTAAAGAGGGAGTATTCCTCCCTCTTTACCACTCCTTTTTCCTCTTTCCCACTTCATTTCGGCTGCGGGTATTGGTGTTGCTTCCGGGCCTTTAGAAAATTTTGTAACAACTATTACTGGAAAAATACAACTTTAACTCAGACGTAACACAGGTCGTAACATCTTAAATTACAACAAATTAAATACTTATTATTCAGCATTTTTATTAGAATTTAATATCTCCTTGGTGTATGCAGCTGGGCTTCACCTGACTGCACTCACGTTTCTTGGCTTCTATAAGTCATTGCAATCTTGTACTGTCTCCTGCTTTGTCTGAGGAGGGAAATTGGATTATATTCCTACTCCTTTTATTTCTTCTGATTAATTTCGTTATGAAAATGTTTGTTGGGTATTGATCGAGTTTTGTTCGGTATTTATTTACAAACAAATTACTTAATAAAAAATGAATAAAAAAGGACAAAAATAAAAGATAAAAATGACTTTGAATTCGATCCTCGAGTCAGAGGCTATTGTTCTCTCAACTGAGTTGTTGACATTTTAGAGATAATTGTGAAATTTACCTACATATTCTAATGAGAGGAGAGAGAAGTAAGAGGTAGTGCCACGCTGTATGCTTGCATGCAGCCGATTTGGGCCAGCACGACCGGGGAGGTACCTCTCGCTTACACGAGACCGGCGTGAAGTGACAGCTGTGCTGTCGCGTTTCGTGCGGTGTGTAAGTAGCAGGTGGCCCATGGAGGTGGAAGGAGAGTGGGGGGCGGCGCGTCTGTATAGTCTTTACGCAGATGTCTATGGGCGTCGATAGTCATCAAAATGGCTACAACTGCTCGTTTGCCCCCCTATACCATAAAAAAAAATAAAAAAATATTCTAATGATATTGTAGCAGTTCTTTATTGCCAGAAAACACCGATAAAAAACGTTTACTAAAAAAACTTACCTAGATAGATTCATGGCCCCCGAAACCCCCTGCTTTCGTTCTGCATTTTGGATAAGATTGGGTCGCTTTAAAAGAATGTGTCTGTTTGTAATAGAATAAAAAATTTTGTAGTAAAATTTCACTGTATATTTATTTCGTTTAACATTCCATGAAATATTGCTTATTAAGTATAAGACATAGAAGTTATAAGTTCCTGAGACAACGGTAATGTTACCACATTAATTCAAATTACTGAAGAAATAAGAAGTTAAAAAGATAATATAATATTATCTTGAAGCTAGGATGATAAAGAGACTGTCATATTAGTTGACAGGAACAAGCTTTGAGTATGATAAACGACATCTCATCCGTAGAGTTATTTTATCATACCCAATATTTCTATTAAACTTGCTTATTTTTTAACTTAAATTTGGAATGCCTACTTTTTTGTTACTATTAAATGTAATGTAATGTAATGTACTATTAATGTATTTTATATATCACTAGTTAAGCCGACAGCCAATTTCATGTCATTATTGGGAAATATGTTGTCATGGTAACCTGTAATGTTAAGAAGCCTAATTGTCAATTCGTTATTTTGATCTACAATAGTGTATTTCAAGTCGAGATACCGACTAGACTGCAGCATTATATCAGTAGTACATATATGTTTATAAATTATAGCCATTATGTCACCGAAGATTAATATCTATGTAACAAAAAAGTTTCTATCCAGTAGGTTTTACGTAAAAGCCGCACAAGAAACAGACAAAATGACATCTTCTACAGTTTTATTATATTATGTATACAATACAATACAATTCTTGTGTTACTATGTTAGTTACCTTATTCTTACTCCTTTGAAACGACTCGACCGATTCTCATTAAATTTTGTGTGCATATCTAGTAGGTCTGAGAATCAGCCAACATGTACTTTTCATCACGATATTTCCACGGGCTCGAATCTTACACCAGTGAATCCGTAGAGCACATCTAGTATAATATATACAATAAGTATGGGGCGATACTATTGATGTTACTCAACGGTATGTGACTTGAATCGATGACCACTAATTTAGAGATGTGATATCGACAGTATTGGCGTGCATTGAAAACCATTGACCGATTTTGTCGGTAGCTTGTTGAAAGCTTTGTCTCGTCTTAAACCATGCGTCAAGCCTGTTCATAGAAGTAATTACTAAATACCCATTACCAATATGTTGAAATGAACTACCTTCATACATTGATTTGAAACTCAATGAAACGTCACGACCAGGTAGTGTCACGCTGCATGCATGTTTTATATACTTATATATATAGGCATCATAAATATGTTGTCAGGCTTAAGTATATATGGGTTTTATAAAAGATACAACTCAGTAGTTCTAAAAGGTTTTAATAAAAATGCCATGTTAAGCAACTGATCTTTACTTTTAATATATCTCAAACTTTACCACCAGTTCCAACCCTAGCCCAGACCAGAAAGAACTGGCAAGAAAACTGGTGGGCATAGTAGCTAGGCACACACCACCATGTTAGTGTGCTTAATACCAAATATACGATTTAAGTAATCAAAAGTTACAACAGGTAAAAAGGATATCAGAATCCCTTAATTATGATATTATTAACAATCTAAACATCAAAACATAATTAATATAACAATATTAAAAAGATACATAATTGTAAGGTACTTTGTACTGGTCAAATTATACAAAGTACATTCTGTATTAAGCATGGTAATCTTAATTAACATTATTCTAACATAATGTAGCATAGAATGTCACAATGTAATATTATAGCTATACTGCATAGCATAGCACATTACCATCGATATTAACATTATCAAATTATAGTTAAATACTTGCAAAGTACTATTACAATATAATATTCAGCAATTATGCTTTGTACAAACAGAATACTTAGCTTTGATAGGTACACCAGATCCACACTCATTCCGACAGACAGCATCACAACAGACCGACAGCATCTCGGTGCCAACGTAGATAAACTGGTGTCAAGACAGTCTTAGATCTGATCACCTTACTTGCCCAAACGTGACTGACTGGTTACACTTTTACTCTACTCTTATATAGTTAGCTTCACAATAATAGATAATTAACAAATACAATATAGATACTCGGTGGTGCCACCGCAGATGCGTTATCTTTGCTATTTAGCAAAACAAGTCATTGTTTAGACATCATACGATAGTGCAGGTGCGGTATCTTCATTGTTTAGTAGATCATACGATAGCGCAGCTGCACTTGCAGGTGCGTTATCTCCGCTGTTCTTATTTACAAATATTCATATTATACATCGAGATAGCTATATTATATATATCTATCACATGCATGCAGACGAATTGGGCCGGCACCACCGGGAAAGTACCTCACGCTCACACAATACCCGTGTAAAATGACGGCTGTGCTGTCCCGTTTCGTGCGGTGTGTAAGTAGCCGATGGCCAATGAAGGGGGGCGTCTCTCTTATGCTACAAATATTAATAATAGTAGGTTAAAACCTGGAGGAGGTTGAAGTCGAATATCGAAATAAAAAACTAAAATATACTTTATAACCTAATATAATAATATATAGATCAAAGCAGAGTTCAACTACGACAATTTAATACATTAAAGTATATTTTTACTATATAATATATTGGTGGCTTATGAACAATTGTTCAATAATAAAATAATGTTAGACTTTCGAATAAAACAAGACACACTTGTTTTTGAACCATTAATCATTTCCAAATAGTTCTTATATCCTAGATGATACTTGAACTAACACGTGTTGATATTTTATGACACTCGGCCAGAACAAAAGAAGTAAACACAAAGGAAAATAAATTTCATTGAGGAAATAAATTAAAAGTTCCCGACACGATCTCGTAACTTTATTTTCTCTTATTATAAATCTCAGTAAGATATGACTGAAAATACCGTGTGTTGACTATAGTTTATCGTTAATTAGTTTAAATAGTGGTGGTTCGATTTACTACAGGTATCTGGTATTTATTTTTCTATATTATATCTGGTAAAACATCATTAAGCTATAAAACAGGATTTGTATACCCCGGGGAATAAACCAGTAATATCTAAATCCTATTTTTTAAGGAAAAATAAAAGAAGGTAATTTTGTTACTTTACTTCTAGGCTCTTAAGTACACTATGTATAGAAATTTTAAATCAAATATAAGCTATTCATTGCCCTATTTCACTATATAATCTTTAATGTTATGCATTTATTGCAAATAGACAAAATAAAACAAAATGTACTTTACATTTATTCATTTAATTGGAATCAAAATAAATATCATTTTATGATTGTTTACCCGTTTAGACATAATTCTGAAAGTCTCAGTCATTGCTCGTTATGACAGTGTTGATGATGAATGTCTAGACCGTGATACACTAATTCCACTTTATTCGCGAAAATATTATAAAATTCTTGAATATTCTGACATATTATTACCACTTCTTACTTTTAAAGAGTTCATCTAGTTTGGCGTGATTATATTATTATTCTTTTCGGCATTCACAAGCCAGGCAAAAAAGATGCCCACAAGCCACGATCCGATTAGTTGTTGTTCAAGCTCTGTGAGAGATTTCTCCTCCTCGTGAATCATGTAGTGAAGGATAAACTTCTCTCTTGCGAATATTTTTCTCAGTATAAGTGTATCTATAGTTTGCCGCCGCTCCTCCCTTGAATGGGTCACCAGATAGCACCACACACAAGTCACAACGCTTGAAACAAGGAGCAGTCTATTTCTTAGCAGTGTTGTACTGAAGTCGCACTGGTTGCCGTTGTCGATCCTGTCGACACAGGACCAGCTGCGATGGAAACAAGTGGTGGGACAAATCGGTTTTAAATAACAGATATAGATTTATTATGTAGTATGCTTTAATGACTAATTTTGTTTCAGTCGCGGATGGAATCATTTAATAGTATTGTTCGATTAAGCGAATTTGAGTGGCCCAAAAACACATAATCAGTTCAAGAGACAGGTGATATAAACATATTAATAAAAAAAATATGATTGTTGATTGTAGTTGTAGAGGTTGAGTCCGACGGATCTAGCGGCCACCTGAGCTCCCAGGTATCAAATGTAAATCCCCTGTATCCACAAAAAAACGCATAAATCAAGCGAGTGAGAGCAAACTGCTCTGGCGTTTCACATGCAAATTGTAGGTAGTAGTTTAATCTCAAAAGAAAAATAATCCTGAAATTTTATAATTGCTTGTCATTTAAACAATGTTTCATTTTGTAAGTACCAAATATTTTGGAAGGCTTCATGAATTGTAACGTGAGAAGCCATATAATTGTAGAGCTCGCAATGAAAACCCGGCCAATGTATGACCAGGTGTAATACAACACGGTCCTGGTTTTGGCCAGCCGTGATGTAGTACGGTGATTTATACGATCTCGCTGCGACATATTATTATATACCCTACAGTTCCCTAACGGGGCAAGCAGAGATTACAGAGTGCCTAGTTCTATTTTCTATTAAAAAATGTACTTAATTAACTATATTATACATTCTACAACTATACGACTTTGTTATTCTATAGCATAAAACAAAGAATTTTCTTAAAAACGCCTATTTCTTAAATGCACTTTACAACTAAACGTTAAATTAAGGCCGCGGGTAGAAAAGTTTTTTATTACAAAATCCAAATTAAATACCAATCACTGCCTTTGTTACAGATTAAATTTAATTCTAGTAATCCCTCATAAAAATAAAATTGCGATTAAAATAGGAAACTCTTAAAATAGTTTCTTCATTTAAAACTTTACCTTATTTTAATTTCAGTTCCTTATCACATTCATTTTAGTTGGGAAGAAAAATAACATGTTTGCATATAATAAGTATCTCATTCATTATATCGAGGTCAGAGGTATGATCACTACCCGGGAGGTACCTCTAGCTTACTCGATAACGTGTTTGTGTCCGATAGCCTATAAAGGAGAAAGTTGGACAGCACATCAGAGGCGGATGTTTTAGACTGCCGACGTAATAATTAAAAGGCTTCGTGGCCTCGTTTGCATTTCTATTTATTCTGAGAAAAAATTGTGAACTGCAATAAAACCTTCTTCTCAGTATCATTGTTTCAAGCGGTTTCATCTAATCTAATATATAAAATTCTCGTGTCACAGTTTTCGTTGCCATACTCCTCCGAAACGGCTAGACCGATTCTCATAAAATTTTGTGAGCATATTGAGTAGGTCTGAGAATCGGCCAACATCTATTTTTCATCCCGATATTCCCACGGGATCGAAAGTTACGCGGGTGAAACCGCGGGGCGCAGCTAGTATAATATAAAATTCTCGTGTCACAGTTTTCGTTGCCATACTCCTCCGAAACGGCTTGACCGATTCTCATGAAATTTTGTGAGCATATTGAGTAGGTCTGAGAATCGGCCAACATCTATTTTTCATCCCGATATTCCCGAATCGAAAGTTACGCGGGTGAAACCGCGAGGCGCAGCTTGTTTCTTATAATATTTTTTTCGTGCCGTGAACCTTGTATCGTCAATTAAAGACTAATCTCCAACCATACCACGGCTCTTCTAATTATAATGATAAGAAGTGAATGAGCGCCATAACTAACTAAACGCCGGTGGGTTACTAATTTTATCCATTGTTTGGTAATCAAACAAGTACCTACTCAAGTAAAAAAAATGTGTATTTCTCCAAGTTTAATTTACGACAAATCCGTATCTCAGATATAATTTCTCAGTGGGTAAATTAAATGGATTATGGGATTACGATATTTGGATAACTTGTATTTACCAAGAAAATATAATTCTTCGCTTCGCTTATCTGAGCCCTGTACCAAGGCCTGGTCGTCTGTCTTTTTTTTTAAATACGTTAATTAAAAGCAGCTACAAAAGCAATAAACTACAAATTTGGCAGATATTTCAGTGCTATTATCCGTGAACAATAAAAACTCTGGATCGGACACAGTTAACAGCTGACAAATACGATACTAAATATTTTGATAATATTGTTGGGCTGAAAAATAAAATAAAATTACATTTTTCAAGCCTGTAAGTCAAGAATTGCACGTTGGGGAACAGAGCTAGTGATTAAACCCCCGTGCAACTCCCGTGATTCGCTCCGCATACCGAGAGGTGGGTAGGATCATTGGTGAGTAAGTGATCAAGATGATGATGATGATAATAATAAGATTTAGGGATGATTTTACTACTCAAATTTATTTAGGTACTACTTATACAATTACTCATTTTTAATCTAAGGATTATTTCATTAATTTTATTTGTGGTCAACAAATTGAATTAAAAAATAGGTAAATCTGAATTCGACGAGCTCAAATTGTTTTATTCATTGAGAGTTTGGCAATTTTCTATTACAAAAGTTTAACGTAAACTTTAAATTAGAAAAGTTTCATCGGGTATCAAACTAAGGATTACCAGCAGTGAAATTTACCGTGATTACTTATGTAAAGTTTGATATTATAATTACAGCTATGGATTTTTATGAACATTCACATTAATTGCCTTAACTTCACCACAGTGATAAAGAGAGAGAAGAAATTCTTTATGCATGTAAAGTAACAAAACTGAGCCTATAGCTCGCACTTTAATAATTCATTTGAAAAGAACTAAATTTGTGTACATAATCACAATTGATATTAAGATCGATTTAGTAATTATTATTTTATTGCTAATGAGTAAGTAATAATATCAGAGACAATCACCACATAAGCTACAAAACTCAGTTAAAAAACCCAAACAGCGCATCTTTGCTGTGAATTCATTATTTTAATATTAAAAGACTCTTTTGCGTATCTCTGTCTTTTAGACAAGTCTACATCATTTAAATTTTAATCCAAATAGCATGAAATGGCTGTGGAAAAGCAAGCTTCGCTCATTTATTATATTATTGTGTCATTGTCATCTTAAAAATACATATTATTTATTTTTTATTCTTGTTTTATAGTTCATTTGCAAGTTCTTACGTTAAAGAACGATGGAGCGTTTCACAAAGTAATGAAGCAGAAATATCACCTTATGTTAAAACGAGATTGAAAATTTACTACATTTTCTTTGCTTTATGAGCTTATTCTTAACTGTGTTCCAAATTCCATATTTTATGAGAAGAATTTGCTCTTCTTTTTTATGATATAGGGGGCAAACGTGCAGTCGAAGTCATTTTCATGACCACTGACGCCCATATACATCCGAATAGAGGCTATACAGATGCGCTGCCCTCCTTTCTCCTCCCACCTCCATGGGCCACCGGCTACTTAAACACCACACGAAACGCGACAGCACAGCTATCACTTTACACCGGTCTCGTGTAAGCGAGAGGTACCTCCCCGGTCGTGCCGGCCCAATTAGACTGCATGTAAGCACGCAGTATGGCACAACCTCTTCCTCTCTCAAAAATTTTGTTTTCTAGAACAACAATTCCTACTACAACGTGGAACCTAGAAATGAATTCGGAGTCGAGCTGCTCTTAGTCTGACCTCCTCCAAGCCCGTCCGGTAATTGTGACCTTGTCCGCCTTATGCCATAGCCATAAGGATCACAGAGGCACCTAAGTAAATGATTATTCCGTTAAAACAGTTTTACGGCAATAATGGTCCTTAACCTACATGTACAAATATTATATTTTTATAGCAATAGTGTTTGCCAAGCTAAATATAATTCGAGTAGGGATAGCATTAAGAACTCAATGGAATCTTGGCAAGCGTAATTTACTGAAATAGCAGGAATTGTTCTGCGCTCTGCATTCCAATGTCATTTGAACATTTGTCTGTAAATTTACTACAGCAGCTTGCTATATGTTTGCGGCCTTAATGTGTTTGATCCTAAGCGCAATGAAAATATCACGTTCCGCTTGGGAACTAATCTTGCTAATATTTTAATTGTGAAAGCTAGTATGTATGTGTGATGCTCTTTCATGCATATGTTGAAATCTGTAAAGCGTGCTAGACTTATCTCTAAGTCGACTCACGAGCTACGACACTATTTATTTATGTTCAAAACTTCGATATTTGTCTGCACTCAAACTGTGTGTATCATAAGTTCACAATGTCGAAGACTATAATTACATGATAATTACACGATATTAGGTATCCACATAAAAATATCTATATGATATAAAAGGTTGATACAAGCGAGAGGCATTAAATTAAACCACATATATTATAAGTGCCTACAGTTAATCCGAAACTATTAAAAATAAATTTATGACAAATATACGAAAAATTTTTTTGCAAACGAGTTAAATAGCAAAAAAACATAAACCCCGACCGGTCATAGTCGGCGATCAGTTGCGATACAGCGTGTGCGAAGTGAGAAGTTTTTTAAAATTCCTGTGGCTAATTTATTTCTCCGATTGATCAAATTTTTGTTGTGTAGCCTGAAAATAACACACTAAATATTATGTTTTTTTTTATAGCATAGGAGGCAAACGAGCAGTTAGGTCACCTGATGTAAAGTGAACACCAACGCCCACAGACATCCGTAACACCAGAGGTCCAACAGATGCGTTGCCGACCTTTGAGGAAAGAATATTTGTATAATAAATGTGGTTTCATTTAATGCCCCTCACTTGTATCAACCTTGTATATATTTTTTGTATTTATTTATTATTATTATATTATATTCATTTTCTTCAATAAGTATAGAATAACAAATTTATTGATTGTGTGTGAATAACTTTGCACTACCTCCATATGATATAAGTTCTCATCATATGGTTAAGGTTGCCTGGAAGAAATTGCAGTAAAGAAAGAAGGCCGCCTTTATGTGCATTTATATAGTATTTCTTACTAATTTGTTTATGTCTCAGTAAAAGATATCTAAATCCTTCCTAAAAATAAAGATATGCTTATTCTTATTTAGCCATAAATAGGTATTTCCTGACTGAAAAGCATAAATATGATTCCCATTCTTTCTTATTATTTATACGCTTTCAAATATTTATACACTTTTTGTTTTTATATCCAGCCAGAAAGTGTCATATCTATCTCAATAACTCTCAACTTTATATCAAACTAAATTGTAAGAATACGATGTGCAAATATTTCTTTTTCTTTTTCTCGGTCGACATTAATTATTCGTTTATAAGACACTCGGAAACATTTCATCGTTCGACCTTGGCTGGTATAAGTGTACAAGAGCAGACCCTCGACATTCACGTCAAGTGATTTCTCTTATGGGAATGAAATATAATATACGAGTATATTTAGCTTTGATATTTTAACTAACAAATCTACTGGTAAAAGTATATTTAGATGAAATGTAATAATGATAGGTTGTATTGTATAAATGAATTAATGTGTGTTTTAATAACGAAATAATGTGCTGAAATATTTAACAAACGTACATTATAAAAAGTATTCATTATATTAAAAAAGCCTGTAACAGTATTTCATTGCTTTATCTTAATATTCCTTACTGATTACTTCTCTAAAGTAATCGTACGTGTCTCGCGTTTCGTTTAGTTGACTTCCTCGCGGCGCGCGATACAATTCCCTGCCCGAAACACAAAGACTGTTCATTAGGTTTTAACTAACTTTGATGAATATAAGCTACACATTCCCTGGAACAATGTCTCACACTAACACTAAATAACTTCGTCTGCATTGTAGGTACTAATTTCAATTTAGCAAAAGAAGACCAGTACCTACCCGGTATTGTCCATTCAAAGCTATATATCTGTATTGCTAGTTTAATGCCAGCAGTACGTATATGAGACAACAGCAAGGGTTAATAAAAAGTTTAAATTGATTTAATAAGAGTTAACAAGTTGCAGTATTGCAAACTAACAAAGCCGTTTCTAATATCAAGTTCTCTGATAAAATTAATCAAGAGTTAAGAATCAAACCATAACCGCACGAAACATCACAGACAGGCTGTTATGCTAGTGGTTTTAATTTTTGTCATTATCTCAGTGTAATGTCATGATACTATAATTCTAAGGTCTATGGAAATATCACGTTTAATTACGTACGTATTATTTAATTATTCTACGAATAAATTCAATGGTCGTATTTTACTCTTTAACACGGAACTACTGAACATAATATTAATATGTACTTAGAATGCAATTTGGCAAAGATATACAATCTGAAATAACATACATTATTTTATTCCGATACAAGTGAATTGTAAAAAAATACTTTTCAAAACAAGCTTTAAATAAAAAAGAAAGCCTAAGGTAATAATCTTATTTTGTAATAATAAATAACCGTTATCAAGATAAATTAAAGAAGCCTTATTACGAGAGACTAGCTTTATTTTATTTAAGAATTTTCATAGTCACCTTGCATGTCCATTGGCAGACTTTGACCATCTTGACATCAATTATTACTTGTCAATACAAATTAAACAACTCTAAATGGGATGAACTTGCGATATTTAGTTGCAGATTTCTTATAACTGGCTTACTTTTACATCATCAGCTCAATTTTAGCACGATTGGTAACCGGCAGTGCATCATATTTTACTTGCAAAGTTTAATTGCGTTCCCATGTCTACCTCCGTCTCCTTTAGTATTATACTAGTAGTACTCATGGATGCTTTTAACCGGAATAACCGGAAAGTGAATCAAATATAACTTGCAAGAATCGATTAAGACTCACATCGGGTCAGGTATAAATAAATAACTGCTTGTAAAATTAAATTTTAACCTAGTAATATTCCCAAAATAGTACCTAGTAGTATTTGTCAGCCGTTAACTACGTTCGTTCCAGAGATATTGTTCACGGACAATAGCACTCAAATATCTGCCAAATTTGTAGTTTATTGCTTTTGTAGCTGCTTTTAAATAACTATGTAAGTATATAGTATATCGTATTTTCTTGGTAATACAGAAGTCGTCCAAATATCATAATCTCATAAGCCATGTCATTTGCCAGTTGAGAAATGATATATAAGATGTGCGTTTGACTTAACTAAAACTTGGAGAAAATCACCCACATCACTTTAGTAACAAGCAGCTTAGCAGCAAGCAAACAATGGATTAAATTAACGACCCAGTGGCGTTTAGTTACTCAAGGCGCTCATTCCCTTTATTATCATTATAAATAGTTATGATGAGCTACGGTATTATTAGAGTTTGCACCTTGTTGTTATGAAGCTATTTCAACGGATTATCGCGGATTATTTAAATATTTTATAAGCCCGCCGTTTCAGAGGATTTATAACAGCCATGGTCACGGATGAACTGATATGACTGTCCTGAAATAATAATAATATATAACTTAATTTTAAAATTGAACAAGACCTTATGTATGTGAAGTATTGTTTCGAATCGTAACTATATTGTATCATATCTTTCAATCTAAATTATATAGTTAACAATAATTTATAATATCATCTATTTATTTAGATAAAATAAAATACTGTTAGCTATGTGATAATTTTGCTTAGGGTTTCCTATTTAATATATTAATATTTTAAAATATTATAGACATAGAAAGTTCTGTTTTTTAAATTATTACCTCTCTTGTAACAAATACAAGCCACAAAATATGTGTATTTTGAAAACCTTTTTAATTATATTGAAATTTAGATTTCTTTGCTATTCACGCTACTGCGCTTTATTAAAAGTCAACGTTAGCCAAACACCAACGAACTTATCTAGGTTACTTGTTTGCTTTTATTATTAAGTGGATACCCAACTAACGGCTCTCAACAACTCCCCATTTTGGATTAAATTTACTAATACACCTAATACACCTTATATTAAATTCAAGTATAGAAGTCCTACGCAAATACTTCAATTTCTAAATGCATGTTTTAAAGCCTAGCGTAGTCTAATGTCCTGTAATTAGAGCAAGCGCTTTTAGTATTGTTCTTGTCTAGAAAGGGTGTGTGCACTGCAACTCTTCTATTCAATTGCTTGGAGCTATGTGTATAGAAAATAATAACAATATGTGACTCTTACGTTCCATATGACGTTAAAGTTTTTTACTTTACAGAACAAACAAGTTTATAGTATGAGACATGTCAAACATTTAATAGTATTAATATATAGCATACAAACAGACGGAGTCTTTTAATGACTACCAATGCCCATGAAAATCCGCATAATAATTGTGCCGATTTGTTGTTTTTCTGATTTAAAAAGGGCGACCGAACTCTTACAAACCACATGAAACGCGACGTACATTCCTTATCCTGCCGGATTCGTATGATAAGCAGCATTATCGTCATCATCATCATCATCCTATTGCAGTCCACTGTTAGACATAGGCCTCTCCCATAGCACGCCACTGGCCTCGATCTTAGCAGCTTCTTAATAACATGTCAATCTTGATTTGTGATGAAAAGGGATAATGGTGGTACTGTCGAGTTAAATTTTGTGATAATTCAAAAATGTGGGTCAGATTTTAGGCAGTTTGATCAGTTTGTTGACAGTCGTAATTGATATTTAATATTAATATGTTTAAGTAAGATGTAGTGCGACGTGATTGCATTTAGCCGAATGGGGTCGGCAGGGTACCTCTCACTTACACGAGACCGCTGTAAAGTGACAGCTGTGCCGTCGCTGTATAAGTAGCAGGTGGCCCAAGGAGGTAGGAGGAGAAAGGAGGGCAGCGCGTCTGTATAGCCTCTTTGCGGATGTCAATGGGCGTCGGTAGTCATGAAAATGGCACTGACTGTTCATTTACCCCTCCCCATGCCATAAAAAAGAATATAATATAACAATCAACTAAAATGTTAAATAAATAAAACGTTGTAGAAAATTAATGCTTGGCAACGTACGAGACGGAAACATGTCAATTTAAAAGCCCGCAGTGAAATAGCGCCGTTTCATATGCGAGTGTAAAAATCTAGTTGACATAGGAGTTGACATGTTTTGAATTTTAAATGGATCATTCATATTTAGAATTTATCTTTTTTATAATATACGGCTCTGGGGGGAGGCTTATGTCCAGCATTGGACGCTTTCCAGCTGATGATGATGATGATGATAGTATACGGCAAACGGGCAGTCGGAGATTTTACTAGCGGATACCGTCGCCCATAGATTGTAAGGCTCAACTCACACCGAAAGATCAGGGAAGGGCAGCGAAGCGGAGCGCACTTTGAATGTCATTTGAATTTTAACTTTATTTTCATTACTATGGTGTTTATTATCGACTTCTCGCGTCGTTTGGAGCATTTCAGCGACTTCTCGAGCAGTCGCGGGAATCCGCGCGCCTTCCCTACCGCGCTTCTCCTCCCTTAAATGGGCCACTGGCTACTCACTAAGGAAACATTATATTTTTAACTTTTTTATTACCAACTGCAAATCTATAATAACAATAAAATTCGCGTGTCTGTACATCCATACTAATATTATAAATGTGAATGTAAGTTTGTTTGTTACGCTTTCACGCCAAAACTACTAGACCGATCATTATGAAACTTTGTACACATATTCCTGGAGGTATTAGAAATAACATAGGATACTTTTTATCCCCAAAAAATGTTCCTGAGGGATGCCATGGAATGATTTTCCACGATATCGAAATTTACGCGGGCGAAGCCGCGGGGCGCAGCTAGTTCAATATATTTACGAAAAAGTAATTCTTAAAATAGTATTAGAACATTTTCAATGTTTTTTTCTAATTTTTGAAGTAAAACTTTTTATACGTGCGATTGACATGGGAAGTAAGATAGCGAGAACATTACAAAAATCACACATCGGGCGAGGCCAATGGAAGTTATCATTCTAATTCGATTTAAGTGAAACTTTTTTGTATTTAAAAAATAATTATCATATGATGACATATTATGTCATTGTAACTACGGTAATGAAAATCAATAATTAAGTTTTACTTCAGTTGTGTGGTCTAAACATTTTTTTTGTCTGTCTATTTGTCCAGGCTAATCTACGAAACTATTGAACGAATTCGAATAAAAAAGTATTAAAGAAAAAAATAGAAGAATCGATTGTTAGGCTATACGAAGTTCGCCGGGTCAGCTTGTTTTAAATTGATTGTAAAACGGTCATCCAGGTTATTACCTGAATAATCTGGATGACCTTTATCCAAATCTAGTAGACATAAAATAAGTTACAAACTACCACAACCTAAGTTACAAAGGCCCTGGAACGATTAGTCCACCATTAGCTTAAAATTTTTTTACGAACATTTCTGGTTTCCGATCCGGTCATGGGCATAGTTTTTGTTTTGATAAGGTCAAAGATGACATTTGAAGGCTCTAAACAACTTACTGAGCTTACATTATTATACTCCAGTAACACGTTTAACACCTATTATATTTACCTATATAATTATTGGTATGTTGCAATCATCTAAACTCTCACCAGCAAGCAATCTTTAAAGTTTCACTGACTGCGAAATTATATTTATTTCATTCATTCCATATTCAGGGCGACGACAGAGCCGTGAAAACATTTAAACTTAAAATAAAAAAGTACCAACATGATATTATTATAATTATGTATATGATTGTGATAATTTATTTTTATGTAGGTTTAGTTAGTAGGTACAACAACTTTCGTATTTATCAACAGATCATCCTACTAATATTATAAATGCGAAAAAATGCTCCTATGGGATGTCATGGGATGATTTTCTATTTTCCACGGGATCGAAATTTACGCGGGTGAAACCGCGGAGCGCAGCTAGTTTTATAATAATTTAGCATAGTATTTCGGTTTACACACGCAAAAATAATCCCGAAAAAACCCAGGAAATGGATAGAATTTAGCTTCTGTTTCAAACAAAAATCGAGACAGGCTATAATAAGCATGTAAAACGTCTGTATATTCAATTCATCAGAATCTTATCGCATAAATTTTAATTTAGATTACAAACAGGTAGGTATTGAAATCGGAGATGACTGATGATAATTACGAGCAAATGCATACCATTATAACAAAGAGCATTCAAATTATAACACCTCCCTCTAAGAATTTAGATCTGTGGCCCAACATGGTTGCCACTTGTTGATCTAGTCTATATATAATATCAACTGAACCCGACGAAGGAGGGTGTTAGCAGACGCCAAATGCCTAGAATAAAAATCTATAAAAAATATTAAACTTGATTTTATACCCATTTATTTCATTTTGATAACAATTAATTAAATAATTCATATGATATTTTCTGCACAGATTCACCATTAAAATAAATAAACATTAGTCAAATTAACATTTTAACCGAGGGCAGTCAGCTTGTTTGTATATTCAAGTCACCATTTGGTAAAGTGTTTGAATGTAAATAAAAGGGGCAATTTACTTTAAAAGCTTTTTACATTTAGTGTTTAAGCGTCCCTTTTGGGATTGGCATGACATTTTCTGGTGCGGCTTGATTCAACTCCAGTGAAACTTTTTTTTTTTTTTTCAGTGAAACCACTCGGCGAATGGTTAATTACTTTAAAGGAATTCCAATAGAAAATCCTTATTTTTGAATATAATATTTTCTTTAAAGTTACGTTCTTAAATTGCTACATTTTTGTCATGTCATGTATTTTTATCCATGTTATGAGTAGAAAATTTTTGTAACAAGTCAATCTTAGTCTCTGATTCAGAAAGAACTAATTCTAAAAAATCATTTCAGACTTAGTTTTCTCCACCCTTAAATTTAAACGGCTTGTAATAAATCTTACATTACCTACTTGTAAAGTTAGCTGTAATTTTTGACGTTTAGAAAGAATTTTTTTATAATTCTATTTTGAATAAAAACATTTACATTTCACTTTCATTAAGAATCGATATTGAACGGCCACTAAAAAGATAGACTAACTGAAAATGTAAAATTTAAATCGAATAATCGAATTATCTAAGACACTTAATAATATTATCAATAAAACATTAAATATAATATAAAAATCGCATAAGGAAACAACCTAAAACATGAAATATTATAACATCATGTTTAGTAAAGTTTCAATATATGATTTAGATACTGTTATAATATTTTTGGTGACGTTAGTAGAGGGTTTTCCCCTGTGAGTACTCAAAACAAGCTAGTCACTCAAATCTAGTGGCTCAATTCGGAGTGGCACTTTGGGAAATAACTTTATTCAGCAGTGAAATAGTAAATATAATATATACACTATACATAATTATTAGGTATTTTAAATTATTCGATCTTAAAATGTGATATGAATTTTTCAAAGCATTGGTCCCCCTTTGCTTTAAAAAATCAAACAAGTAACCGAAACTGAATAGTCCCATGGTCTATTGACTACTGACAAACTGGCGCCAATAAAAGATGGACAAAGCCAACTGATTTTCACTATAATATCCTCTTGTGTTCTTTTTATTTTTATTAAGTATCATTAAGTAGAAAAAGTGATGTGTTTAAAGAGCTTAATGTATTGTTTTATACAATCCATACTAATATTATAAATTCGAAAGAAACTATGTCAGTCTATCTGTCTGTTACGCTTTCCCGCTTACACCACTCAACCAATTTGAAATTTCGTATGGAGATAGTTCAAGACCATGGGAAGGACAGGATACTTTTAGACCCGATAGGTATTTTGGTAGGTACAATGTTGTCGAGATGTATGAAAATTTAAAGTTTACCATGGACGACGTCGCGGGCAACATCTAGTTTGTATTATACATGTTGAACTTCGACATCAGAAATTATTACACCTCCCTGTAAATGACTGATGACACCTGCGGGAATATGAATAAGTTTTATGTATCTATGTGAGTACTTGGCCATCATTAAGTCCTACCCAGGTTTAACGGTACATTAATCTAAAACTAAATACCCTGTGTAATAAAAATAAAGATTTATTTGTGTGCTGAAATAAACTAAAAAGGTAGCAAAGTGCAAAAAAGGTATAAAAAGATAGTTGATTAGTTAGCTGTATGTTCTTTATCGATTATTCACAAACATATTGCAATAAATAAAATATTTTATTTGTTGTTCACTGTAGTTGTATTGAAGAAGGCTATAAAATACATCAAACGGTAACACAACCTTTACGCTTTCCGCTCCGCCGTAAAAGCTATTAATATTCAAAGCCTCCCATTTTGTTAGAGCTCAAATAACATTTGTTGTATGGACTCATCTGTATAACAGATATGTCCTTATTTTTATATGGTTTCGGTTACTTTACAAAGAACACGCTACACATATTATATTAATAGTTTTGAAAACTATATAACATTTATACTATTTATTAAGTTTTTTTTTATTTTCCAAATACAATCTTTATAATAAGGTATATTATATTTTCAAAAACAAAAATTATATTATAATTCTATTAACATAATATAAATTACTTCTGTACTTAACTTGCTTGTTTTATAAATGAAATAGTATCACTATTTTTGAAACAACGTCTTTAAAGGTACTTTATACAAACTCATTCAACCAAAAATCAGAGGTTTTTTACTATATTTATTATTATTTATATTGGATATGGTAAGAAAGTTGACGATGTTACACCTCCATGTCTCGTAGAGTACGTGAAGTCGTCAGCCCGATTTCACTCCGGTCGTGTCGCCGTCCCATCGGAATATGAGAATGAGGGAAATGGAATGGTTTTGGGAATGGTTTTATCTGAGGCAAAAAAAAAGGACTTAATCTCACTAAATATTACGACAGTACGACCTAGATATAAATTCCTATTTCCTGTATCCAGCCTAATAGTATTATAAGTGCGAAAGCATGTTTGTTTGTTTGTTTGTATTTCTTCCACATCAAATCGGATCAATGTATTTATGTGATATTTAGTATAAAAATAGTTGAAGGACTGAAAAGAGCCATTCGCCCAAAATATGTACAAATATTTTTTTCTACCACGCGAGCGAAGCCGCAGATAACAGCTATTTTTCTAATATTGCAACAGAAAGTGATCCCATCGCTCATAAGACTGTTATTATACAAAACCGACTGCGTCAGCTTGTTTTCATTTTATAAAACCAAGTACAAGATAATAACATGCAAGAGCATTTTATGTAAAATTTCACTACAAAAGAAGTTTCCTCATGTAAAATTAAAAGTAATTGTATGACTTTCATAGCGTAATCAGTACTCTAAATATTAGGAAATAGAACACAATTTAGCACAACCAGGTAACGAGCAGCATCTGCGAGTGCTTCAACATAATGCGGTGCTTTGGCGCGAGCTAAACTTCTTCCGAGGCAGGAGCAGACGTCGTGATTCTGTAAACAAGTCTTCATATAGTTGGATAATTTTTTTATATGTTTTTCGACGTTGGTAAGAATTCTACTTTCATTATTTTCTTAACAAGGAATATTATCTTCTTACTTTGATTTCACTTTCGACTTTCGGGGGCAATGCATACGCTTCCACAGTTGGATCTCAGACAGTATGTGTTACAATATGATAGTATTTATGACAGATTTCACATCTTGGGATTAGTACCCTCATCCCAGGCTATTTCCATGCCATAATTATTGTAATTTCATAAATTGTAGGTATATCATTTATAAAAAAATGTATTTTCATATTTTTAACTTTTATATTTCATCACATCATGAGGCCCGCTGAGTTTGTTTCGCCGGTTCTTCTCAGAACAGGGCTAGGATTGAACCGGCGCGGCGGTAGATGTGATTGTTGACTTTCAAAAAGTAATTTCTATAATTCTATTTTGAATAAAAACTTTGATATTTTTTTCATTTCAAAATATTATAATAATAGTAATAATATGTGTGTGGACTTATCACACTACGTTAGTCCAGTCCCGTGATCAGTACCGTAAGTTCTTGTTTTATAAATTTAAACAATTTTATAAATTTAAGATTTGTATTGTACAACAATACATATAATACATAGATAAAC